>APFE030654001.1:0-17709 GCA_000404065.3 Pinus taeda
AGCCAAATGTTGTAGTGTCACAAAGTCCTTTTTTATTTTGCCACACTGCCTTTCGAGCCCAAATATGACACCCTTTATGCAAAGCCTCATTAGACAAAACACAAAAGATAAAGCACAACAAGGAAACAAAACTAGGAGGACAAAAAAGAGACTAACCAAAAAGATGATGGGTAACCAAAATGACAAAACACAAGACAAACTATAGAAAATGAATGCAGGATGAATGTGCAGGTAAACTAATATGAAACTATACCTATCCTAACCTATCCAGCTAGAAGGTCGGGATCACATATAATGAAATTTTCAATGTAGCCACCTTAGTTGTTCTCAACCTACATACACAAAGATATGATCGATTAAAACTGATATAAAGTAATGTGAAATAGAAAAGATAAGAGCTTGAATATTTTTCACAACAAATTGAAGGTTTTTCTGTCAGCGGAAAGATGTGTCATAGTCACTACTTCTATCCAACTTGTGATCTTACATTTTCAATGAGAATTAAAAACATGCAAACCTATAAAGCTCCTTGTTAATGCACCTTCATATGTGCCATCCTTCTTAGCAAGAATGAGAAAATACTGAAAATTCACAAAGGGCTTGCTAAGTAAGATTCTTCCAAGCAATCATAGATTGGATCGTGAAATTCAAAACAATTCTCTTCAAAACCCAAAAATACTTGAAAGGATGAATTTTCAATTAGAAACACAAGGTCGGGATGAGAATGTTGTGAGGGAAAATGGAGCTGATCATATTCAGTCGGCATGTCAAGACAGTGAGGACCTGACATAACCATCAACAAAGGTTGAAGTGCCGTAATTGCTTGGCTAGTATTCGAATAGTGAGATGTTAAACTGTAAAGATCAAAGGATGTAAAACAACTATCATTGGATGTATTGATGGGAAAATGGTAAGGTGAATGACAGTCATCAGAGACATAATCATGATCAAATGGGTTGATTAAAGCATCAGATTCCCAGCTTGTAATTAAGAAGGATGCATCAGTTTTAATAGTTTCGTGAATGCTATGAACAATAAAACCAACTTCATCGCATGTCGAATGTGACAAATCATCTTCTTGTAACTGATGGAAAACTACACAAGCATCGTAATCATCGAAAGAATTAAAGTGGAATTCTAGTATAGCAAATATACAAAACCAGTTAGGGTGTAATGTATGAAAAAGATGAACTTGATTCAACAAATAACTCAAGCACTTGCTAACACTCAAGAGGATTTCTAGTGTCATCAAGACATTCAAAATAGAGACTAGGAGTTGATTATTCACCATAGCACTTGACAAATATGAATTATTCGACCGAATGTAATCTTCAAATTGATCTGATTCCAATTCTGCACATTCACGAAAGGTATACACTCCAAACTCAAATTAGATACAAGAGATTTGCATGGGGATGAATTCACCACAGTAGTATGATCATAAACTTGATCTCAAGAAATGGGAAAATTGTAACGAGAAATACCAAAATACATCAAGAATGAGTTTGCATCTAGTGAAATAATTTTGCTAGAAAATCTAGATCTGACATGGTTCAAGAATTTTACCAGGATTTCCAGAACCTGACATAACCATCAATGAGAGTTGAAGTGCCTCGACTTCCCGACAAATTCCAAAACTTTGAAAAGATAGATACGAACATTTTATAAACTGAGTCAAATCGAAAATTGCATGTGGATAGCTATTATCGATTAAGTTAATAGGATCACCCTTATCTAGATGGTAGTTATCTACATCACTGATTTGATTAGATTTTTCAAATTCAACAAATAAATTACTCAAGTCATAATATTCCTCTTATCTCAAGTATGAATATGTATGAATTGGAAAAATCTCATGATCATACTGATTTGAAGAGTTGCCCCCATACAAAACAAGAGATGATAAGTGATGGAATGGATGCTTTATAATTTCAGCGCTTTCTTCTTCATCATGGATATTCTCACTATCATGTGTTATTTCAAGATTCAACTTATGGAATAACAAACTTGAAGAGCATGGAGAGTCTCCATTGCAAGTTGATGCATTGTAAACCATAGAGCAGAATGGATAGGGAGGTGATGAGGAAGAAGTGTTCATAAGAAAATTTTATTTGACCGAAGCATATTTAAGATCTAGATCTACAATATCTTCTTGAGAAATTGAAATATCAGTTGATGCACTTGGGTATTCATCATCATATATATCAGCAGATTCATCCTCATCAAACTGATTATTTCCCAAGACTTCATATTGATTAGGAGAATTGATTTCATTTGGTTGACGATCGAGATTACTCAATTCATTATCAACCAAGAGTGAGGAATCACCATATTCGCATAGGGAATTTTGAAAAGGGGAAGAAAGATTTGAATAATCTTCACCTTGCTACTCCTCGACCTGTGGAATGTGGCTACCTTGCACCTATTCACTACTTGGATTTGGAAGAGATTTATTAGGTAGATCAAGGGACAAGAGGTCATGAGAAAGATATGGTAGAGGATGACAGGTATCCAAAGTTATTCAAGATTTAAATTATGAGTAATCATATAATCTTGAGGAATGTAGAGATTAGTCTTCACCATAAGATTCATGACCATTATGAGATTTGCTCCTTGGGATCTGAATCATTAAAAGAAGAAGGAGGATGATCAGATGGATTTGGAATCAGATTTGCAAATTTCCCAACTTTATTATCATCGCAAGGAGGCACCCTCATCAGAACCAAAAAAGGAGGAGGACAAGGAACAAAAGTAATAATATGCTCCTCCTCTGAAATTAGGGGTGTCTCATGATTTACAAGAGTGGGGAAGTAAAAAACATCAAGTGGTTTGGATTCTTCGTGAAAAGATATATGAAACAAATGCTCAAACTTTAGCTTTAAGAAATCCCAATACATGTCTTCTTGGGGAAACTCATAATGACTTGAAGATGAGGATTGTTCCATGTGATCTTCATCTTCATCTTCTATTAGAGTTTAGTGTTTTTGTGTCTCCTCACCTGATGATCATTTTATTTATTCAGCTCTATATATGTCTTCTAGCATATCCTCCTTCTCCATATCCTTCTTCATCATCTTGCCATGACATGATAGAGTACCCATGTCTGCAATCCACTCATGACAAGACAATATCAATCTAATAAAATCCTAATCTAAGATGGTTCATATTGATCCATTGATTGAGTCAGAGATAGATGACATGCTAGGAAAGAGGCTCAGTGATTGCGCAATTGTGCAACTCAGGCAGTCAGAGGTGAAGCTTGAGCCTTGAGACTACGCAGTAAGTAGCCCAGGCAAGACTGAGGAAGAAATCTGCACAATTTGGAAGCTTAGTGTGATGGGATGAGGGGATGGGAACTGGATCATCCTATTATGAAATTCTTGAGGAGAGAGGAGCCCAAGTGATTGTGCAATTCAAGATCTCAGGGTTGAGGCTTGAGCCCTGAGATAGTGCAGTGCACATTTCAGGATGGGCTGAGGAAGAAAATTGTGTAGTTCTGGAAGCTGATGAGATAGGTTGAGGGATGGGCACCAGATGAACACACTGTGCAGTTTTGGGAGGCATAGGAGGTTGAGCCACTGTGCAATTTCACATATCAAGAGTTCAAGGGACGAGATCGAGGCTAGAGATTGCAAAGTACGCAGTTGAGGCCAGGCTGGGAGAAGGAATTGCGCAATTCTGGAGGTCAAGGCTAGGGCTTAAGCATAGAAACTGTGTAGTGTATCAATCCTGGGAGGCAGGAACTCTGCATTGTGCAATGCCATGAGGAAAGGACACAGCTAGAGGACTGAAACTATGCAGTGTGCAGTTCAGGGAGGTTAGGTGAAGCTAGGTTGCTTGGTCGTGAAGCCTTTCCAGAAATGGCTAAGTGTGGGATTGGCAAGACTGATGTGAACAGTGATAAGACTTCGACTGTGATCACACACTTAGAATACTTGATGACACAACAAAATAGATCATCCATGACACATGAAAAATGCATTTCCCTTTGTGTGACAACTTTACGATAAGTTATGATAAGTTTGACACTGAAGATACGCTTTATGACAATCGTGATGACACTTGCGTGACAGTGCTTAAAACTTTGGGAATGAGTGTGAATGGTGTCTACATGGTTAGACCAACTCATTCACATAGAGACAACCTCTTGAAACCACCAAAACAAGCATTCATACATTGTGTGATACCTAACATGTGAAAAGACGACAATTGCTAAAGTGTGAACAACTCTTGCGATATGTGAA
This sequence comes from Pinus taeda, assembly GCA_000404065.3. Taxonomy (NCBI): domain Eukaryota; kingdom Viridiplantae; phylum Streptophyta; class Pinopsida; order Pinales; family Pinaceae; genus Pinus; species Pinus taeda. The sequence continues at coordinate 4,245 of APFE030654001.1, forward strand.
CGACAATGAAAGTAACACATGCCATAGGAAAGATGACATGAAAACGACACAAATTAGAGTGAAAGCAATAAAAAGCAGCAACTGAAAACATGAAATTGAAACTCGTGAAAACAAAGGTGCACATAAGCGACAATTTGCAAAACTCACCAAAATAGAAGTACAAACACAACTATAATGTGAGAAACTTTTATTTTCAGTGCGCACTGACTATTGACATGGATTGGACATCGAACATGCATAGTCTTGATTGAACGTGTTATGCTTGTCCAAACTTGCGTAAAAGAATGCGCTCATGAACCTATCGTGGATTGAGCATGTGTGAGTGAGTTACTTTGACACTTCTGATCCAAGAAGCGAGCCCAAAAGCATCAGTTGACCAAGAAGTGACCATAAAATGATTGATACAAGATCCATAATAGGATCCAAAATTTAAATTTATGGAAAATTTTGGAGGGTGTTTTTCGCAACGACAACACTTGGTGACACACTGGTAGAACTCCAACTTCTCTGCCTTGGTCAATTCTTTTGTGCAAGGTTTAGTTCTTCAAGAAGTATTGATTCATCATTAAGATTACCATGGTTTCCCCACTTACCCCTTGCACAAAAATATTCCCTTTGATTCATTTACTCAGTTAAACACAAACATAAGATCATCGATCACACAATGTTTCAAATCAATATAGGGTAATCAAGTCCGTGAGCTTTAGATTTTCAAAGTATATTTTTTCATCTCTAGTGTTGTTCTACTGCAAGCGAGCTGAAAAAGTACCCCGACGAAGTCACTACAGGAAGACAACATTGCTTCGCAGCCAACGAGCCTGGATAGTACCCCGACGAAGCTGCTTGCTTCACCTCTTTGCGCAAGAAGCCTCTCTTCTTTTGACTTTATTTATTTATTTATATAGTATTGTGCATCGACACTTATTTATTTCTTGGGTGGAAGAGAGATCCCGACTTATTGAGAGCATGAGAGATTGTCCCTTTAGAGAATCATATAGAATACCTCTGATATTGGTTTGCTCATTTAGAGTTTCCCCTTGTCCTTCTCTACTTGATTGGATCAGCCTAAAAACACAAAAACATAAAAACCTGACTGTAGGCATAAGGTTTCCAGAATATACATGGCAGTCATGGTTCAACACAAGGCTTTCTTAACACAAGGATTGTATTTTCCGTTAGAATATCATCGACCAAAAGATGTAATCAAGACAAGGAAAAGGGACAAAGAGTTAGCCAAATGTTGTAGTGTTACAAAGTCCTTTTCTATTTTTCCACATTCCTTTTGAGCCAACAAAGAGTCTTCATGCATGGTATCACACAACAAAAGGAAAGACAACACAAAAAGGAAACAAACTAGAATACAAGACATAAAATGGCTAAAGCAAAGCCATGATGTGACACCAAAACCAGAAAACACAAGACAAACTACAGGAAACAAATGCAGGATGGATATGTAGGTAAATTAAAATGCAACTGGACCTACTCCTAACCCAACCAGCTAGAAGGTTGGGGCCACTTAAAATGGAATTTCCAGTGTAGCCACCATAATTGTTCCCGACCTACAATCACAAATATGTGATCAATTAAAAAAAATATAAAACAATGTGACATAGGAAAGATATTGAATAGGTTGCACAAAAATTTGAAGGTCTTCCCCTTCAACAAAAACTTAGGCCACAACCACCACTTCTAACAAGTTTATATTCTTACCTTTCTTATGAGAACCATCATTCAACAAACTTTTGAAGCTTCCCATGAATGTGTCTCCATCTGTATTGAACTCCTTAATAAGATTGAGGAAAGATAGAAAATTGTTATTTGCAACAGAGCTTTCCAAGCAAGATTGTTCCAACCATTCAATCATTGGATCGTAGAATTGATGATAATCCTCCAGAAAGCCATGAAATCTTTGAAAAGATGAATTTTAAATTAGAGATATAGGATTATGATGAGAATCTTGTGAGAGAAAATAGATCTAATCATATTCTGTAGTCACATCAAGACAGTGAGGACCCAACATAACCAACAACAAAGGCTGAAGCGCCTCAACTGCTCGACCAGTACTCGAATGATGTGATGTTAAACCATACATATTGAAGGGTGTAAAACAACTGTCATTGGATGTGCTGATGGGAAAATAGTAAGTTGAATGAAATTCATCATAGACAAAATCATGATCATATAAGTTGGTTAAATCATCAGATTCTCGGTTTTTAATTAACAAAGATAAATTAATTTGAATAGCTACATGGATGCTCCAAATAATCGAACCAACTTCCTCGTAGGTCGAATGTGACGAATCGTTTTCATGGAACTGGTGATGAATTGTACAAGCATTGTAATAATCGAAAGAATTTAAATGGGATGTCAGCACAACAAACACATGAGACCAGTCAAGACATAGTGAGTGGAGAGAGATTTGATTCATGTGATAACTCATGCATTCATTATTACCAAAGAGGATTTCAAGTACAATGAAGGGAAATATTCGCAATATAACATTCGAAAGCAGAACCAGGATCTGACTATTAAGGAATGAATTTGATAGGCATGACTCCATCGGCCAAAGGTAGTCCTTGGAATGGTCAACTTCACAATTCCATGACTCTATGAGAGATACGCATTCCAAACCTGAGTTTGATGTGAAAGATTTGCATGAGATGAATGAACTGAAAAAAAATTCTTGAATCTGGTTCGAAGTAAAATATTGAAAATTTGAAATATCACATACGAAATACCAAATATTTTTCAAAAAATAGTTTTCATCTAATGAAACCATGCAAAGAGAAGGATTTTACGAGAGAAACCAGATCTGACTTAGTTCGAGGGGCTTACCAGAGTCGTGAGATCTTGACATAACCATTAACAAAAGTTGAAGTGCCTCAACTCCCTGGCAGGTCCCGAAACTTTCCAGGATTTTAAAATCATATTTTGAAGATTAAACCAGATCATGCATGGTGTGAGGGTAGTTGCATCCACTGGTTTCAATTAATCCACTGCTCACCGAATGGAAACAATCTATGTCACTGATTTTACTATATCTTTCAACTTCAACAACTAGATTAATCAAGTCAAAAGATTCTTTTGATCTCAAATTCAAAGGCGAATGAATCGGGGAAATTTCACGAGAAAGCTAATTTGAAGAGTGCCTTCATGCAAGAGAAGAGAAAATGAGCGATGGGAAGAGTACTCAATGATTTGATTATTTTCATTTGCAGCATGGATAATCTCACCACCTTGTGAGCGATTAACTCATCAGATGAAGGACTTGACGAGCATGGAGTATCTTCATTGCAAGTAGATGCATTGTAAATGGTAGAGCACAAGGGATAGTGAGATGAAGAGGAAGTTTTCATAAGCACATATTCTTTGACCGAATTAGATTATGGCTCTAAATTACAATCTTCACGAGAAACCAAAAGATGAGTTGATGCACCTAGACATTTGTGATCGCATTCGTCAACAAATTCATCATCATCGCAATGATTGTTTCCCAAGGCTATGGATTGATTGAAAGAATTGATTTCATTTGATTCTCTATAAGATTAGCAGATTGAAAATCATCTAAGAATGGGAGCGCATCATCTTCACATGGATGATTTTTGGAAAAAGAAGAAGGACTAATAGCATCTTCACTTTCTTGTTCCTCTACCTGTGTAATGTGATTGCCTTGTATCTGATCGCAATTTGAACCAACAACTTGAAAATCAAGAAAGTGTCGAAAAACCGTTGGTGGAACAGATTTCTCAAGTGGATCATGGTACAAAGAGCCATGGGTTGTAGATGATAAGAAATAACAAAAATTGAAATCAAACTCGAGACTAAAATTATGAACAGTAACATCATCCTTCAGAATGGAGGAGTTAGTCTTCACCATAGGCTTCCTGAGCCAATATGGAATTTCCTCCATTGAATCTGAATCGTAAAAAGTGGAAAAAGAATGAGAATATGGATTAGAAATTTGATGTTCAGATTTCCAAACTTTACAATCACAACAAGGAGGCACCCACATCACGACTGGAAAAGGAGGACAAGGAACAAAAGGAATAATAGGTTCCTCCTCTAAAATTAGAGGTGTCTCATGATTCACAAGAGTTGGGGAAGTGAAAACATCAAGAGGTTTAGATTCAAACTGATTCAAAGAAATGTGAACCAGATGTTCAAACTTTTTCTTACAAAAATCTTGATATGTATTTCATTAGGAAACTCATAACATAAATGAAGGAATCTATTAACAAAACCCTCAACTGATTCATCAAGCTCCACTCTGAGTTGATTTATTCTTTTGTGAACATCTCGGTTATCATACCAATCGAAAGATTGATGAAGATCCTTAGTAAAACGGCGAAGAAAATGAATGGAAGCAGATGGTAAGGTATGACACCAATGCTTAACAAGACCTTCGAGAGTGAGGGTGAATAGAATACACATAACATCTTCACCTTCGATCTGGAAAGTTTTACAAAACCCAAGAAAATAATTTATGTGTCTGGTTACAAATATACCACCCTCACTATTAAACTTGAACTGAGATGAACAAGTTCCGCAGAGATTGAAAGTTTTCTCGGAGGTAGGTTAGAAAAACACTATGGGATTATGATTTGTGAAAGAGCCATTTATGACAGGAGATTCAAAACAGACTCAACAGGCTCAACTTGTCATTTGGCCCTCCTTCTAGCACCATTTTTGACGGTGTTGGAAATTAGTCAACCAAGGGGTATCCCGAATGTGAAGTCCCAACTAGACATCACAACGTTTAGATTAGGAGCCCCATCCAGAATATCAGCCTAGTTGCCATGTATTATTAAAGATATGTCTTGGCTCTAACTATCATCAAGAGAGAGGAGTGAAAATGTGGCTTCAAAAAGCAAGGGGGGTGTGCCAAGTGATTTTTCAACTGCATGTGTGTCAAAGTTCTTTCACTGGGGAGGGGAGGAAGATTGAGCCTCTAAGAGAGAGGTAGTAGTACAACCCTAGTAGAGACACACATGAAAAAGAAGGATCAATACAACACCAAGTGGAATAGTCCACAGAGATGTGACGGTCATTAAAACCAATATGACAAGGAAGATCTGTCTAATATCCAACAGAATAGTCGATGAGGATGCGACAATAATAATAGAAATTACAACACATTCTCAATATGATAAGTACCAAAATAACCAAAATAGTTCAACTACTTTAGCACAAATTAAGGAAAACATGAATCACAAATATTCACATAATAGTCTTACAAATATCCATAATCCATGCATGAAGAGCGTGCTGGCCCATAGGGCTTCTTATATTAAGGAAAATTTGACACATATATACAATGAAAACCACTAGCTCCAATAGTGGATCATTTGAGCCACTCTTTTCTCCTCAAAAGAACTAGCTTATCTCTCTAATGCCTTGCGGGAGGAGCCAAGGTGAAAGTGATTTGCTCATACAACGAGGGTTTATATATAACCAAGGGGTGATGCTTCACCCTCCTTGTGACTCTTTGACTACCCTCATGAATGTTTGACTTCCTATGACTTTTCGACTTACATGACTCTTCATATTCCAAATGTGCCCTTTGGACTTCCACTTGACAATACATTTTGAATAGGTAATTACATAATCCACAATAATGATGTGGCATCTGATGACTTGTGACAGGACATGACATGACATTGATGACATGAACTACACGATGATGTGACAATGCCAAGTTGTCCTTCTTGTTGCTTATTTCTTTATGTCCTCTCGAAAAGATTGTACATGTTCTTCTTCTTCCTCCTCCTTATGAATTGAAGATGAGGAGTCTTCCACGTGATCTTCATCTTCATCTTTAGTTCATATAAAAACCCTAGATAGTTCATATAAAAACTTTGACCCTATTTGCTTGTACCCTCTTAGAAACTCTATCCCATAATGTCTAGGGTTTATAAGTAAGCCAAGATATATGGTAATCCTTGGCAAGAATGAAATTGAATGATTTCTAGGTTTTGTACTTAAAAACCAAGGAACCCAAGAATTCATTTAATGAAAAACCTAGATCGTAGTCTTGTACTTGTATACTTTTGATGGTACTTGTTAAGAAAAATATTGCAGCAATATTGATATTATGCAAATGGAATCCCTTCTCATGAAAGATAGGTATTCTATTTTTATTTCTTTAGATTTATTACTATTATCCTTTCTCTTGTATTTTTCTTTGAAGGAAAACTTGCAAGTATATTCTAAATAATAAGAATTGGATTCAGAGGAAGTCTTCAAAAGAAGACTGGTAAGAAGTTTCAGAAGGAATCCTTTAATACGAAACCTTGCAAGGTTTGTAAAATAACCTTTAAGTATTTATAAATATTTGCATCAAGAAGGAATGATCATCTTGTCTTACAACACTGGATCTCTCAAGTCTAGAGTTGTGCTATATAATCATTCTTATTTGTTATAGTGATTGATCAACCCTTATCATACTATATATTCCTTGTTCACTTTGGTAAAATCCTAATATTTAGGGATCGCTATAAAAAACCTAGCTTTATTATATTTAGGGTTTGATGATGTGATGATGAAACCCTATTCCTTTAGGGTTTGTTGATGGTGTCTTGTTTGTTGATGATGTGATGATACGAAAAAAAAAAGCCTGTGTGGTTGAGTTGTTGAATTTGTAAAGAAGTTTGGATAAATAAAGTATACATCTCCCCAGTTAAGAGGGAGGGAATATTGTGACAACTATAGTAAATACCATGAAGAAATAATGACAATAGGGGAAAGGAAAAACCACTAGAGATGATTACTCATGATTGATGAATTTGTGAACAAGAATTGGATGTTTTGGAAAGGTTGAGGCTAAGTTGAGTGCTACTAGAGAATTTTGAAGAAGGAAGTTTCCATCAAGATGTGTTTGAATATTGTGATGACCTAAGTAGCGTCATAATAGTTTAATACCTAGGAGTTTTGTACACAAGAACATATACCTTGAAAGTTTGATACATGCTGAGTTCATGAGGCCACGATACATACTACCAAAAGAACAAGTAGTTGATGTGTTAACAAAAATTCTTCCCATCAAGAAGTTAGTTTTAGGAGCATGCTTGGATTGGTGTATATGTTGATCTCTTCCTGAGAATTTTGTGTATTGATTTGGTTGAGATGGAGAGATGAAGTACCACAAAATTGTCTTATGATGGTACTTGGGAGGAAATTGTGGCATAGTTAATTGAGATCTCAATTGATGTCTAGACCCCAAAGCGAAGGTATCATGTAGAGCTTCGGTTTAGTGTTGATACCTAAATCCTTGTAAGGGTTGGTGTGTTAGTTTTTCTAGCATAAGATGTGTTCCAGACATGAAATTTTGTGGAGATGCTTGACTACATGAGATCTCCAAAACCCATAAATCATTTCTGGAAATTCAGCCTAGAAATGAATTAATTAGATTATTAGCCGGTTTTAAAATATTTCCTAAGTCTAATCTTAGGGAATATGGTTAATTAATCCGAATTAATTAAGTTAAGGTGTGAACGTTCTAGAAACTCACATGGATTGACTTCTAGTTAATCCTAGCCATTGATTAAGATTTAGTCTTGGTCATTGGAGTCCCAATAGAAGATTATAAGAAGAAGTCGATGGGCACTTGGATAGTACACTTGAGCAACAGTTCCTTGTGCAGATCAAGCTAGCAGCAGTAGAGTTCGAGCTAGAGAGGGATCAGTGTCAATGAGGGGTAGGGGCAGTGATCCAGAGGAAGATTTCTAGATTTGGAGAGGCAGTATCAAGACACTGAGTTATTCCCAATGCAAGAATGTGAGTGCAGGAACGTGAGTGTAGGAACGTATGAGTGTAGGAACGCGCACGTGCAAGAACACAAGTGTAGGAAGCACGAGTGTCAAGGTTTCTTAGGGAATATCTCTACCATATTTTCTTGTTGTTTGGATTGCCATTTCAGCATCCATAAATGTACTCAGGTTTCACTATTGCATAATAAAATAAAACCCTCACTGTTCCACTGGTTTTCCCAAGTTGGGTTTTTCCGGGGACATTTGTCCAAAAATAACTATGTTATTTTATGTGTGTGTGCTAGTATTTCTTCCAACATTTATTCTTCCGCAATTTTATTTGTGTAGGTTGCAGTGTGAGTTATTCAGTATTTGTTGTAGGAAACAGTAAATAAATTTTTAATTAAAATAACAATTAGGAGACTAATTTCGAGTTGCTACAATAGGATTCAGGTTTCTGAATTTTCACATGGTGTCAGGGCATGGAAGCCTATATGGTATCTATATCTTGTTGGATGGATACCAGGGTTGTAGCCTGATGGTACCTACAGTGGAAAATGCCTAGTTGACACCTTAGTCCCTGTTGGGGGGATACCTTGGAAGTAAGGGTATCCCAAGCATTGTGTATGTTCTTGTACTCTTCTTAAGAACATTTAAAATTGAGGTCAACCTTGTACCAGTAAAACAATTATGAATACCTCCCTAGTTAAGAGGGAGTGTTGAAGAATGTAACTAGTATCAGTCTTCATAATTGTATTTGAGTCATGATTTAATGTATTTATCAAAAATAAAGAAAATGGGAATCATTTAAAGAAAAAATGTTTATGAACATGGGTGTCATGATTATTTAATTTGTGTAACACCCTCCTCCCACATCTACCCAAGTAACCAGCCAACCAGGGTAAACATGTGATGAGAGGCTTCTATAATTAGATTCAATCTCCTATGTGACCTTAAGGAACTAGAATCGACATAAAAACAACATACATACCTTCTACATCATCTACAAGACTCCGAGGAACCATCCCAACCACTAAGGTAGCTAGCCCCTGGGTTCCACTAAGGTTTTAGACCATTTGACCCCTGGATGCTCCCATGATATGGGCCTGACAGCGTCCAAGAGGCTCTGGACACTCTCATGCCAAGGCATGCCAGCGTCCAAGGACTATTTTTCCCAGTGTTGTGCCAATGTCCCTAGATTTGAGCCACTTTTTTTAGCCCAGAGCCTAGTTCACCGCCCATAATTGAATGAAACCTTCATAATAGAAAGATAACTAGGAAACAATGATGCAAATGTAAATACTTGAACAAGCCCTTAACCAAACCCCTACTAGCCACAACATGCATTTCGTCAAACATATCACAAATATGTAATCTATAGGTGTAAACAACAGATTTAAGAATAGGGGTCTCATACTTATTTGAGAATCGCTATAAAACATTTCTCCCTTGCATCATTTGTTGCATTATAATCTATTAGGTCATAGATACATTGTTCATTCATTTACAAGTAAAAACATGATGAGATCCATACATGGCCACTGTCATAAAACATATACGTAACCAAGATAATAGCAACAGAAATACCAAGGAAATTATAGCCATATGATCCACACATAAACTAGTATAATACTCATAGAAATACAAGGAGAAATAACCTCATTTTGATGATGCAAAATCCAAACCCAGGATGGAACTACCACTTTTCACCCAACCATAGAATGGATGAGCCAAATCTCTCTTCAACCATTCACCCTTGTTCCATATTCTAAGCATCAATGTGGGATTCAAACCAAAAGAACCAACCAGGGCATACCGAGGCTAAACCACCTCGCCCTCATCAATAGAAACCACACTTTATCGTAATCCATCCCGGATTACTGGGCCAACACAATAAACATGTAATAATAGGCTTTACCATGATCTCCACTAGATCACTAGGCCAAAAAAGCATGGATGCCACTGTATTTCTCCACCTACACCATGACGAATTTTCCTGTCTCCTAGTCTCTCACGCTTTACCGCAATCCACAGTCCAATCCAAGGATCACTTGTCCCTAAACTGAGACACCATACTCTAGGGTATACCGTATATCTCGCCATTCATCGGCAAGGATTCCTAGGTCTAATCAAGGGAAACCACCCATAGGCTTTACCATATATCCTGTCATTCACCAACAAGGATTCCTAAGCCCATCGAGGCAACACAATCCTGGCTTTACTGCAACCCACAGTATGGCTTAGGGGTTACTAGTTCAGTGGCCTTACTATGATCCACAATCTGGTTCAGGTACCGCTAGGCCATGTGTTCTATCATTCAAATATCCTCCTCACTTAGCTTCGAATCCATCTGGCAATCTAGCTCAACCAAAACATGAGAACCCCATCACACCATGGGTATTTAGAAATGGAAAGGCTAGGCTAAAAACATTGTCACGCCTGGAAAAACCCATGCCACAGCAACAAAAGAACCACATGCAATACCATGCATACAAAATCTAGCAAGGAAAGCACACATGTAAATCAATACCTGCAAAGAATCGTGTTGTATCTGCTTGATCATGCTCTTCCTTGCTTGCTCCTTCCTTCTTCTTGCCTTCTTTGACTTTCTTGCTCCAATGCCAATGTGCCTCAAGAAAACTCTAAGTGTCCAAGAGTGAGAGAGAGAGAGAGAGAATAATGAGAGAGCTCCAAAACTAAACTAACAAAATGTTACAAACTGATCCTCAAAATCCTTTTTATCAATTAGGCTTCTATTTTCTTCATGTTCCTTAATTTTCCTCCTCACATGCAACCCATTACCTTTCACCTTCCTTTTCTCCTAATTTCCATTATTTTCATAAATAAATGTGACAAAAATGTCATTTTGTCTTTCCAATGCCTTTGTATTTTCCATTGCCAATTTCCTTAGTCATAATAAAACAAATGAACACCCACTATGATGTTTTGCCCAACATTCAACTTGGAACAGGTGTCCCATCAAATGTGGTTATTATTTTTCCTTTATTAACTTTTATTACGTAGAATTTTCATGAGGGCTGTTACATTTTGTTTCTAGTTAAAAATCACCCATTGAGTGCTCTAGGGTTTGTGTCCTGATTCAAAGTCCAAGTCATTATATTTTAGACCCTTCTTGTGTTATTTATGTCAAGAATGAAGCATAATCTTATGTCAAAAATTGTGTCTTCTCCCTCCTCAATCAAGTCGACCTAGACTCCTACCAAGTCAGCCTTAATGAACGAATGGCATCCCACTTAAAGACTATATATTAGCAAGGGTACTCGACCTATTGGAGCATTTTATCATCAATAATTCATTATTCAATTTATAAGGAGGTGCGCAAGTAAAGAAAGAGGTGTGGAAGGGTTTGTTTAAGCAAGGAAACTCTAAAAAAGAAAGAAGGCATCCAAGTTAAGTTAAAGAGGATTCTTCTCTTATGTTTTTGGCTCACACGTGCAAGGGGATCTGTAGTAGGTTAAGAAAGGTGCAGGGAAAGATTTCATATGTTAAAGAGGGGATTGAGATACTATGAATTATGCTTTTGACTAAAGTTTGACATGCTTACATTGAAGACTAACTTGGTGGAATGGAGGAATATTGTGTCGTCGTCAAAATGTCTAGGTTGTCTCATTTGATTTTATTCTAAAGAAGAGAGAATATTTTTTGGTTTTTCATCTAGAAGAGAGGTTTTTCCCTGGATGAGTGCCTACATCTTGTGTTCTCTTGTTGTCTTCATGATCTTCACAGTTTCAACAATTGTCTACATGATGAATATATGATAATAAAGAAGAAGTAATAACAAATCACAAGAAGTTGTCAAAATATGAGAAATCAATTTAAATAAGCCCTAACTAAATTACCTTAAGGATTTATCAACAGAATATGGTCACTTGATTGCCTGTGACTTAAAAAATAACAGCCTAGAATTGGAGAAGGAATGACCTCTACACAAGAAATTCAATGGCACACCCAAAAAAGGGGGGCAAATCGAGCGAAATGTAGGATCAAAAACTCTAAATATTTAGCTCAACATGGTTCCTCTTCTCAGGCCAATCCATTTCAAACTCTATCCCAGGACAATATCAAACAAGAGGAAACCAAATACTCATATAGAAACTCTCAAACATGAAGAAAATTTGATTAAAGGAGAGGAAAATATGGTCGAAGGAGAAGAGGGAGAGATCGATGAAGGAGACCTGGTAAAGGAAGCCCTTTCCATTAATGGAATCCAACCTCAGCTCCATCCAAGAACATCCACCCCATCAAGTTATGAAAGGTGGGAGAAAGGGCTAGAAAATGCGTCTCCTGAACCTCAAGTATTAGTGGAGGGAGCAGGAAATGTTGGAAAATCAGGAGACTTAGAGATTATAGCGATTTTCCTTAACTTGATAATTACGTGTGATGTGTGTTGGCATTTTATTACTTTATTAGATCTTGTTCATCAAGCAATAACCAAAACAATGAAGATCACATTAAATAAGACAAAGTACACAAGATACATGCTCCAAGCCAGGGAAAACCCAGAAAAATGATTCTCTTCTTCTATAATATGTTCACAAAGAGACTTCCAAGATCCAAAGGCCAAAGTACAAAATCCTCCCAAGCACCAAGTCATCCCCCTAGCAAGCTCTTCTCCAAGGAAATTTCCAAACTTCAACCTACTACATTTTCGCTCCAGAATTTTGGTTGTGCAATTACTCCTCAAAATTTCGGCCTCCTACAACTACAATTGCATAGAAACCCTAACTTCACATGTGTGGACAGAGAAAGAGCGATTATCCCAAGAAACTTTGATTCTTCCTTCTTTTATTTTCCTTTCTAGCTCTTCTTCTCCTTTGCTATTGCAGATCGAACTTGAGATGAGTGAGTGTCCCAAATGAGGTTGAGCTCCTTGTATTTATAGCTTTCTTAAGGAGTTGAATAACCCTCCCATAGTTTGAGTTGTCCTTGACTAGGGCTGACTTGGCCTTGGAGAAACAAATGGCTTTTTATTGACAAAATAAATATTTTCTTTTATTACAATGAGTCTAAATGGAACTATAATACATGACATAATTTCTTCTTCGTCCTAAAATTACCTAGAAGCACAAATAACATGATTTTAACCTGGACTTGAGCATGAAACCCATGCTTTACATAAAATAATATTTTCATCACCTCCCACTAACCTCCTCCTTATCCTCTCCACAAAACCCCTCCATCCACCTCCTCTCCCTCTCACCCCACCTACCCTCGCCTAACCCTCCCTCTCCATCTCACCCTACCTCCCCCATGCTCCTCCCTTCCTCTCCCTCAAACCTTGCACTTCACCTCACGCGTACCCCTCATCCCACCCAACCTCCCCTCCTCCCTTTTCCCCTCCATCTCCCTCTGAACCTGCCTCCCCTCCTCCCTCCACCTCCTCCCAACCCCTCTCTGCCCCCCTCATCACACCTCCTCCACATGCTCCTCCTTCCAACCCATCCCTCCACCTCGCTCCACGACCCTCCCTCTCCCTCTCACCCCACCTACCCTCCACTTGCCTCTCCCTCCACTTGCCCCTCCATCCCATCCCCCTTTGCCCCACCTCCAATCTAGCTCCCCCTCCATCCACCTCCTCTTTCTCTCCCGTCACCCCCTCCCTCTCCCTTCACCTGCCCCACCCTCCCTCTCCATCTCACCCCACATCCCCTCCCCCTTACTCCTTCTCCTTCCACACCACTCCCTCTCCCTCTCACCCC
>APFE030654008.1:0-10554 GCA_000404065.3 Pinus taeda
CTTCCTAGATTTTTGGAAAATGACGCTTCGGCGTCCCCGCTTCCAAAAAACGCTTCCGCTTCGTGCAACATTGATTAAGATAATAAGAAACTAAGGGGAAAAGTACAATAAGCGATCACCTTTATAGGACTACTCAACAAGTGCACCCATAAATCATGAGTCATAGTAGAGCCACCTCCTGAAGCTCGCATATCACCGTAGGAGATAAATATGTTGTGTGATGCTTTCTTTCCCATACTATTTTTCTCTTTTCCTTACCCATTGAATGTTGAATGAAATCCTTTCCTTCTAGTACTAACCTTTCTCTAGTGGCTTGTGGATTATACTAGCCTCATAAGGTGTTGATAATTAATATGCTCTACAAAGTTGAGTGATGCTTTGTTTTTGGGGGAGGGTCAATTGTGAGAGAAACCTAGGCCTTATATGTTGAAAGTTTCTCAAAAAATTAATAGCACCGCCATTCATACTTTTACTAATGAACCCTTTCTCTTATATCCTCTCTCTCTCTCTCTCTATTTGTTTTTCTTGCCCCTTTCCTAGGATACAACACCAATAATGGGTCTCTCTAGGTCGTCTTCTCAGGTAGGGCTTGCCCTGAGATGGCTTCTCCTTAGATGGGACCAATCGCCATTCCTCTCCTTTGCCTATTAGGGACTTTGGTCTTGGCTGTCGCATCCTATAGACTGCAGCTATGGGATCACATCTCCAACCATTGTTCCAATGCTTTCTTCCACTCATCTATTGCATTCCCCAGTTCAAAACTAGAATTGTCAACCTTTTCTTCTTTCCTTCACTATTTGTGCTATGGAGTTGTAATTCTCAGCTAGTGTGTCCACCTCTTACTTCTTGGCTTCAGTTGTTCATCTCTATTTTTGTCCCCTCTGGCTTATTTGGTTTAGTTTTTTGATCCTGGATTTAGTAACTTTGATCTCTCTTTCCTCCAGTAGTTCATCCCATTCTTTTCCACCTCTCCTTCCTTCTCCTTTTCTCACATTCACTTGCTTCTCACCCTCATTGAGATTTGCTATTGTTATCGCCTCCATGTATGTGGAAAGACATTTACTTTTATGTTGTAGGGTGTGTTACCACAATCTAGCAGGCCTTAAGGAGGGAAATCCTACGGTCAAAGAGCTAAACTAAGTGATAACAATGGGATAATGTCCCATTGTCACCACAACCAGTGTCCCCTTCTCTTTATGGAATTTCTCCAATGGGAGGAGTCCCGGTAGATAAGCAATCATCTTTTATTGATGTTCCAGGGTTTGAGGGACTAGGTGATGAGGTAGGAATTCTTAAGGGAAGCTCTATGGATAATATGGAACTTCAAAAGGGTTTTCGCTCCCTATTAGAGACTTATAAGAAAGTCGCACGAGATCTATGGTTTTGTGAATTATTGTGGTTAAAGGTATTCCTGAGATCAAGGCAAGGAGAAGAAAGGGATTCTTATGATTTATTCCAATGAATACTAAGCTCATACAACCCTCGAAGAATTCCCCAAGTCAAGGAAATTCGAACTAGGGTTTACATTCTAGGGCACACCTCTAGTGTGCTTTTTACTTTTTCATCATAATGCTTTTTATTTTGGGTGCATAACTTAAGGGTTAGAACTATGCGTATAAAAGAATTAACCCTTAATACAATGAAGGAAAATAGGGTTAATGTGGGTGCATAACTTAAGGGTTAGGGTTAATTCTTTTTGGTGGCAGGGGATTTTAAATTTACCAAACCCCTACCCTCAAAACCTATTACCACTCATATTAGCTGGCTTATAAAGGCTTGGCTAAGATTCCAAATGGTAAGCACACAACAGATGCCCCTAATGTCACCTAAGCACACTCTCCTCTCACTTTTGGCAAACTCCCAAAATTCCATAGGGGGTATTCCGAACTACACAAGCATCACCAAAAGTATTAGGATGACCAGAGCCCACAAACAAGGAAATGATGAACGTTAGGATTTATAGAGAAAAAATAGATTTGATCTGATGTATGATATATTACTATAGAAAACACAAACCAACGAAGAAAATACTAAATTTATGAATGAAATTAACCTTGACAAAAGAGCCACGCTTGATTATGAAGGCCCTCAACAATGTTGGTATTTAAACCATGAAATGATGATTTACCTTGCATTTACACACCTGCAAACATGAAGTTTTGCAGAAACCAACAAAGAAAAGCCGACTCTAGGGCCTCTCATAAGCCCAAAAATGCTATAGAAACTTATGAATATGAATTTGAGATGATATTATAATGAAATAATGAAAATAAACATACTAGCACTTCAAAGTATTGATTATTCAAAAAGTTATTCAAATATGGAAATTGTTACATAATTTTGGGGAACCAATTCCCGAGGGTTGAAAAATGAATGTGTCCCAATTGGTATGAAACATGTTGCAATTGTTAGGACAACTGAAAACACTTCCAAAGGTGAGTGATATTCAATTAGAAAACTTTAGAAATGTTGCTAGGGATTAGAAGGGTTAGAATCAACTTTTCATGTATCTCAAGGAAAGGGATTTTACCAATACTTAAGCTATAATTACTGAAGATAAAATCAGATTCCTAAAATCTCCTTCAAAACCCTTCCACATTTTTTAGATCAACAATAAATGCAAGAAAGGAGAGGGGGCACTATCTTTCTTAGATATTCAATGTGGCACACCATTCTAAAAAATGAGTCTAGAATGAAAGTGTAAAAAAATTAAAAAAATCTTATTTAGACATAAAAGTAAAAAAATTTCAGGATCAATTCTTATCTTTGATTCTTATATTTTTCTATAATTTATTTTTTTCTATTCTTAAGGCTTTTTAAATAATAAAAGTCAAGGGCAATCGTAAAATTTAGTAAAAAGAGATGAGGAGTGTGCCTTATGTCCACTAGCGCTATGGGGTCAAATTGATGCCCGTCTTAAGTTGGTTAGTCCATGCTCGTTGTTTATGGCTAGAGGAGGAACACTAAAAGTTAAATCACATCAAGGCTAATCTAGAAAAAGTTTTGAAATCAACCCCAGTAGAAAGGATCGTACTTAGGGGAAAGCTGTCAACCATTAGCTACACTATGATGCAAAATAAATTGAAACCCTTGGTGGGGAGGACTAGGACATGGCCCAACAAAGAGAGACAAACTCTTCCTTACACCAACAAGAGAGATGTGCAAGTAAAATCCCAGACATCCCTTTACAAGTGACAAATTTGCTCTTCAAATTAATCAATCTTGTTAGTCTGTGTAGTATTGTTTAGTTATTTGCAAATTTCCTTATGAATATTTGAAATCAACCAAGAATGATAAACTTCAAGATGAATGCCAAATATTTCATGAAAATATTTCACATTATGGAAAAATGATCTCAACAATTCACAATGATTTGCAAAGGATAGAGAGGTCTCTATTTATAGATGGGGCTCTCAATACATTTCCTCCTTTTGCTTCAAAAGATAAGTGATTTTTCATACACAATATGGTTGGAGACTAAGTAAAATTACAATTTTTTTCAACGCTTTACATAAATCATTCAAATGAGGTGAGATGTCCCACCAATTAGAGGATCAATTTGACAAAAGGAGGCCCAAATTGACCTAAGCATACAATGTTCCATCAAATAATGGCTTGACTTGTTTGAAAAAGTATCTTGAGTGCTTAGGAATTCAAGCTTTTCACTTGTCTTGTACAACCTTACTTGAACGAGGGCTTGGACATTTCCAACGGCTTGTATAATGTGGACAACTTGTTGAATTTTCCATGACACTTAAGAATCAAGTTTGAGTCTAATATCACGATCACAAACAAACTCAAATGCAACAACAAAAGCACTTTGCAGAATGGAATAACAAATAACAATGAATCAACTTGTACAAAAGACAATCTTTCACACCACAACTTGTTATATACAAACTTTAATACAACAATCTTAGGGCTCCTATATGATGGATGATGGCCCTTATATAGAACCCTAGTACAAGACACAACTAGGGCTTGGTGTCAACAACTATGACCACCAATCTTTCCCTGAACAAAGTACACTTGACCTGCTTGATCATAACAATTATTTCAATCCACATACCTTGGACACATCTAGGAGGTACTTTGCCTCCTCTTTTACTAATCACTGCAACTTCTGCAACATCAAAATTCTTGCATTTCCAGCCGTCAATCTGCTACTGTCAACCACTCTTGGCTTCTCCAGGATGAATGAAAATTGGCTACGTGATCTTCCCACTAACAATGTCCTCTACCACTCTAAAGGATCAAATTCTTAGGGTCTTTATAGTATGCCCTATTACGGATGAGTTTTCCTTCCTGCAACTCACTGAACTAGGGCTCACAAATCTTCCTCCTAACAGTTCATTAGCTCCTCCGATGAACACTGTACATGAGGTCTTCTAGGGCTCCACTAAACTGCCCTCTTAATAATACCAGACTTGCACCTTTAACACTGTACTAGGGCTCCACAAAACAACCCTCTTAATTGTCACACTTCTGCTTCTTGTTGATAGCACTAGGGCATATCAAATTTGTGTTCCTAAGGCCTTTAGGACAATCTTATCCAACCCACTCCAGAGCAACTCTCCCTTCCAATTAATTTGCTCCACATTAACCCTATTTTCCTTCATTGTATTAGCCTTATACTATGCGTATAAAAGTGCACTTTTGTACAACTACCTAAGGTTGGATGTGGTCCACTTCAGGAGAGACATATGCATAGTATCTTTGCACAATACACCCAGAATTTGTGTACCAAGTCATAGTCCATATGTCTCCTTCTTAGGGTCTCTTTCCTCTCTCCCATGGACAAAAAATTAGGGTGAAACTTATCATACTTCTGAGCAAAATCTGAAGGGAAGCATACCATAGTTCTCTGACTAACTAGCGCACAAAGATTGTTCTTCAAAACCTTGAACAACCCTTCCATCAACTAACAACAACTTATCTCCACACATGTTAACCTCTTTATAGCTCTTCCACAGACCTAAACATCTCAGCCTCTCTGTATCACTTTAGTTACTTCATACAGACTTGTGGCATCCTTGAAAACGACCAGGCATACCTCTATTCTCCTACACTGGTACCTGGGATAGGTCGACTCTTTCATGAAATAACACCTACATTCATACTTGTAGTCATGAACCCTTTCTCCTTTATACTTCTGTATGTCTTAATCAACCTGGGGAAGTCCTCCTATATCCTCTCTTTTTGTTTCATTTATTTTCCCATTCCTAGGTTACATCACCTCTAATGGGCCTCTCTAGGTCTTCTTCTCAGGTAGGGCCCGACCTGAGATGGCTTCTCCTTAGATGGGACCAATCACCATGCCTCTCCTTTTCCTATTAGGGACTTTGGTCTTGGTGGTCGCATCCTGTAGACTGCAGCTATGGGATCGCATCTCCAACCATTGCTCCAATGGTTGCTTCCACTTGTTTATTGCATTCCCCAATTCAACACTAACATTGCCAACTTTTTATTCTTTCCTTCACTAGTTTTTGTCCAGAGTTGTCAATTCTCACCTCTTTCATTTGTTATCTCAACTAGTGTTGCGACCTCTTACTTCTTGGCTTGACTTGTCTTCCCATCTTGTGTGTTTGGTTCAGTTTTTTGGTCATGGCTTTAGTAACTTTGATATCTCTTTCCTCCACTCGTACATCCCTACTTTTTCCGCCTCTCCTTCCTTCTCATCTTCTCAACTTCACTTGCTTCTCAACCTTCATTAATATTTTCTATTGTTATTTCCTCCGTGTATGTGGCAAGCCATTTACTTTAATGTGGTAGGTTGTGTTACCACACAATCTAGCAGGTTGTAAGGACGGAAAGCCCAAGTGTCAAAGAGCTAGACTAAGAGATAACAGTGGGACAATGTCCCACTGTCACCACAACAAGTATCCCCTGCTCTTTACGGAACTTCACCGATGGGAGGATTCCTAGTAGAGAAACAATCACCTTTAATTGATGTTCTTGTTAAAATTTGGGTACCAGAGGACAAGTGGTTTCCTAAGGCTTTGGTCTTTGGCCTAGGGAAAAGTGTCGAAATTTATTTGTACTTTTCTCCTAAAATGGTAAAGTTACATTCTAATTTAAAAGTGACTTTATAAGTGGTAAAGTTACATTCTAATTTAAAAGTGACTTTTTAAGTGGTAAAATTACATTCTAATTTAAAGGTGACTTTATTAAAGTCAATGAAGAATTAGAAAGTGAAAAAGTGACTATGGAAATAAAAGGCTAAGTGGGTCTTTATTTAAGTGGGTGAGTTAAAAAATAGAAAGTGAGAATTAAATGCACATTTATTCTCATCTCTAGATCTAAATGAATCTCAACCATTAGATCTTAGGGTAACCCAAAAGGTCATTTGGAGATTAAAAGGAGAAGAGAAGAGGAAAAGATCAATTCATTCTCTCATGAGCATTTTAGAGAAAGAGAAGAGAGAGCAAGGAGAAAATTTCTGAGTAGTGAGGAAGTGAAGGAGAGCAACAAGAAGACATTTAAGCAAATCTAGGCAGCAACATTTATTGGCACGCATCCCAAGGAAAAACTGTACAACAGGAGAAAGGCACAGAAATCGAGAAAGAGGGACAGCAAGTTCTAGGCATGTTTTTCGAGGCTGGCCGTACATCATTTAATGTTGTTTTATTGTTGTAAAAATTTGTGTTTTGGCTATTTGCTGATTGGCACGATTTTCGAGCTGGAGTTCAAACACGGTAATCGAGATAAGTTGTAATTTGTGGTTGCTGAAATTTTTACTGTGTATTTCAGTTTCTCTGTAAAAGCATTTTCAGAAATAAAGAAGAGCTCTCAAACTGGTTTTCCCCAAGAGTTGTAGGGGGTTTTTCTAGGGTCACATTGACCAAAAATCACTGTGTTATTTTCTGTGTGTGGCTGTCATAATTTTGCTGTGTTTTATTTCTGCAATTTCAACAGTTGTTAAATCTCTAAATTTGTGTTTTCAGAAAATTATTGTCATTTCTAGATTTTAGAATTTTTATCATGCTTGGATTTAAAACTAAATGCATGGAGTGATAAGGAAAACTGATAACCAGAGTGGGGGTTGAAATTTCTTCATGGTATCAGAGCTTGGTTCTCTGAAAAGTGCAGTTTGGGACAACAAAGTGAAAAATACAACAAGTTGATTTTTACACAAAAAACAGAAACCTTTACCATAAATTTGAAAATATTAGTTTGGTAGGACAGTGAGATGCCTTTGGCTGGTTAGATGGGCATAACAACTACAGTGCATGGAAGGAGAAAATCTAGAGCATCTTTGAGGAAGCAGAAGTCTAGGGCATTATGGTAAATACCACACAGAACCCAGTAGTAGTACATGCTGACCCCGTACTGTTGGCAACATTTAACAAAAAGAATGCTAAGACAAAAAGATTGATTCTGGAAGGAATCAAAGACCATGTTATTCCTCATGTGAGAGGAAAGACTTATGCACAAGAGATGTGGACAGCCTTGACCAGTCTTTACCAGAGCTCAAATGAAAACAGAAAAATGGTCCTAAAGGAGAAACTGGAGGCCATTAAAATGGCTAAGGCTGACAGTGCTACAACATACCTCACAAAGATCACTTTAGTGAGAGATGAGTTGGCAGTCGTAAGTGAGATCATTGCACCCACTGAGTTGGTGAGAATTGCTTTGAATGGTCATCCCAAGACTTGGGAGAATTTTTTGGATGGCATTGTTGCACGGGAAAACCTTCCCGATTGGGAAAGGTTGTGGGATGATTGCATTCAGAATGAGATAAAAAATAACTATCTTGGGGCAGCCAAATAGGTGGAGGAGGATGACAATGTGGCCTTGTTAGCAATAGGCAAGAAGGGCAAAGCAAAGAAGCAAGCTTCCAACAGTGGAGGCAAAGGCAAAGGTAAATGCAAGTAGTAGAACAAGGAGAAGGACTATTCCAAAGTCAAATGTTGGAATTGTCAAAAGTTGGGATACTATGTTGTTGTGTGTCCGGAGAAGAAGAAAAGGAAAGGGAAAGACAAACCCATGCCAACTTCTGCAGAGATAGAGATCTTCTTAGAGAGATTTGATCGGGAGTTTGGGTTCATAGCTTGTGAGGCCATTAGTGCAGGATCACCTGCCATACAGGTTCAGAGGGAGTGTGCATTCCCTGCTACTAGCAGAGCATCTTCTAGCATTTTGTATGTTGACAGTGGCGCTTCGCGCCACATGACAGGAGTCAGAGAGTACTTCTCAGAGCTTTCAGAGGGTGATACTGATATGGAGGTAGTACTTAGTGATGACAACATTGTTAGAGTAGTCAGTGTGGGGACATTGACATTTGATAGGGGACCCAAACCTCCCTTGAAAGTGTTAGATGTTCTATGTGTGCTTGGAATGAAGAAGAACCTGATATCCGTCTCAGCACATGAGGACAGAGGGTATGATGTGTTGTTCAAGAGAGGGTAGGTGCTTATATATCCTAGGGGAACTCCAACTTCTTCAGGTAGAGAGATTGGTGTGCGCCATGCCAAGGTGTACAAGTTCTCATTCCAGCCCTTGATGGCATTGAGTAGCAACACTCGAGACAGGACCGACAACAGATCTAGCAGTTTAGAGTTGTGTGAGATTTGGAATCGTAGGATGGGGCACATGTATCAAGGGGCCTTGAGTACATTGCGGGGGATCACCACTAGTGTGCCAGATTTTAGTTCTAATCACCTTGATGTATGCAGAGGATGTGCTATGGGGAAGTTTTCCAGATCCCCTTTTCCCAGTAGTGACAGCAGAGCGACTGGGATCCTTGACTTGATGCATACCGATGTGAATGGTCAGATGTCTCATGTATCCTTGAGTGGATATGAGTACTATATTTTATTCATTGATGACCACTTCAGGAAGACCTAGATTTATTTCTTGAAGACCAAGAGTGAGGTCTTCAAGCGGTTTTAAGAGTTCAAAGCTCTTGTGGAGACCTAGACAAGTAGGAAGATCAAGGTCCTCAGGTCGGACAATGGAGGGGAGTATACCCTTGGTGAGTTTGTTGATTTTTGTGTTGAGGCAAGCATTAGGAGGGAGTTCACAGTTCCTTACTACCCCCAGCAGATTGGGGTTGCAGAGAGGAAAAATAGATCCATTGCAGGGGCTACCAAAGCCATGCTTCACGATCAGGGGTTACCTTTATTTTTGTGGGCAGAGGCCTGCAACACTGATGTGTACTTGCAAAACAGGAGTCCACATCGTGCCTTGGGGAATGTGACTCCGGAGGAGACATTTTCTGGGAAGAAGCCTGATGTTGGGCACTTTCGTATCTTTGGGTTCCTTACATATTCCTATGTCCCCAAGGAGAATAGGACCAAGCTAGAGCCCACTGTAGACAAGGGCATCTTTGTGGGTTATAGCGAGACCTTGAAAGCTTATTAGATTTATATTCCTGTGCAGAGGAAAGTGGTTGTCAGGCAGGTTCAAAAGTTCGAGGAGGAGAGAGCTTTTAGAAGGTCATGAGAGTTAGAGTATCCAGAGTCACCAGACCCTCAGGAGCAGTTGAGCCAGTCACAAGGATCCAGTGGTCAGGGATCAGGAGGTACATCAATTACAGTGTCAGGTCCATCAATGAGAAGTAGCTCTTAGAGTCAGGTGCGTGGTTCCTCGGGCAGTACGCAGAGCAGTTCACAAGGTAGTCCACTAATGGACAGTTCGCATGGTACTTCAGCATCTACAACCACAGATTTAGACATGAGGTCAGTTGACAGGCCTTCAAGAGTTCAGGCTTCTGATGATGATGAGGATTCTTTCACTCTGGTGGGAGAAGTATGCTCAGGGAAGAGGAAGCCCAAGTGGCTTCAAGATACCTTGTGTGAGGCCGCATCAGTTGCTGCGTCAAAGAGACAGGTTAGAGAGAGTAAACCACCTGAGCGGTTCTATAGTTACATGGCATTGGTAACAAGCATTGTTGACTTTGAGCCTTCTAGTTAGGAGGAGGCCGCCAGTCAGCAGGTCTAGAGAGAGGCCATGATGGAGGAGTATTCTTCTATTATGAAGAACGATGTTTGGGAGGTAGTGCTGAGGTCTGAAGGTAAATCAGTTATTACTTCTAGATGAATCTACAAGATAAAGCATGCTGCAGATGGTAGCATCGAGAAGTTCAAGGCTCGATTTGTGGCGAGAGGGTTCTCACAGGTAAAGGGAGGTTACTATGAGAAGACCTTCACTCCTGTAGCTCGGTATACATCTATTTGCTCCATTATATCAATCGCAGCAGAGATGGGTTGGAAGATCCACTAGATGGATGTGAAGGCCGCATTTCTCAATGGCTTTATTCAGGAGGAGGTTTATATTGAGCAACCGGAGGGCTTTGAGGTGCATGGGAAGGCGTCCCATGTATGCAAATTGAAAAAGGCACTCTATGGCCTAAAGCAAGCTCCTAGAGCTTGGTACTCTAGGATTGATACATACTTGCAGCAGTTGGGTTTAACAAAGAGAGAGGCTGATCTGAACCTATACTTCATTGTGGTGGGTGAGGAGCCTCTCATTCTGGTGTTGTATGTTGATGACTTGATCATCACTGGTGCAGAGAGACTCATTGAGGGCTGCAAGAGAGATCTTGCTTCAGAG
>APFE030654009.1:0-72727 GCA_000404065.3 Pinus taeda
CACGGGCGGATGCCATTTACAATACCATGGGTAAATTCCATGGGTCAATGAATAATATGGGTGGATGAGTACCAAGATAACCAATACAAGGGGTCATTTTCCATTCGGATCAGATGGTCACTGTCCCCCTTGCTCTTTATACTGATCATGGATGGCCTTAGCCACAAAATAAAAAATGTATGTTTGGAGTGTGATTTCCGAGCACTCATTGTGGGTTGTGGCATTAGGATCTCGCACAACTTCTTTGTTGATGACTTTCTTGCTTTTGGTATAATATCCAAGATGACATGGGCAACCTTACATAACATTTTCTACAGGTTAGGCTGTGCTTCAGGGCTACTTATGAACAAGGAAAAATCAGTGCTACTATATGGGGAGGGGCAACAAGAGGACATTGAATATATTGCAAACCTTTTTGGTGTGGAAGCTAAACCGATCAACTCAGGGTTGAAATACTTGGGTTTCAGCATTAAGCCAAATAATTATAGGGTCAATGACTGGATATGGATAGTCGACAGATTCCACAAAAAGATCTCAGGATGGGAACATAGATGTTTAACTCTTGGTGGCAAAGTCACCCTCACATAGTTGGTCCTGCAACAATTAGCAGTATATTGGGCACATCTTTACTATCCCCTTGCCACTATCATTTCGAAAATAAATAGGACAATGGCAAAGTTTATCTGGGCTAGATCCACGAAATCTTTCAAATTCCACCTCACCAAGATGGAAAAGCTCACCAGGCCTAAGAGTCTGGGAGGTTGGGGTATACTAAATATAAAATTGTTTGGTTGGGCCCTTATGATTAAATATTTATGACAAGGAATATTCAATAAATGCCTATGGGGAGATATCATCATATCAAAATATCTAAAAGGGATAAAGGTCACACACTGGATGAGAGAGGGACTTACTGGAAAACTGATTGGATCCACCATCTAGGCCAATTTCAACAAGGTCAAATACTAGTTTTTAAAACGGGCATGCTAGATTTTTGGCTCGGGGAAGGACATTATCATATGTAGCGATTGTATACCAGGAGCTGGGATCGAGTTGCATTACTCTAATTCTCTCATACACAGCCTTAACTCCGGAGGGTACTTCTTCTTTGCACAGGTTATTCGTACATGGTCAGTGATCATTCCGATATGGAAGAAGGCAAAGGAAATTGGATTAACGAGGGAGGTGGTTGGGGCTTGGGAAAGAATACTCGATGCGCTGCGTATTTCTGGTATCTGCAAGGTTGAGATTGGCAATCAGAAGGGATGGCATGGGAAATTGCAACGAGGCTTTATCTCTGTCTCTGATACCTATCTTTTCATTTGCAGTTGTATACATAACACATAGAACATTTGTTGGTTCACCAAATACTAGAAGGCCCAGATCCTAATCAAGATCATTTTATACACCTGGCTTGTATGGAAGAATAAGATACTTAATTGGGAAAATCTGAGGAAGAGGGCCATACATGGATCAGGACTATGTGTTTTTTGCAGGAGGTAGGAGGAGAGCAATTCACACATCCTACTGTATTGCCTGGTTGTTGTAAATGTATGGACTAAGATCTATGTTTTACTCTCTTTCACTCATATTGCACATGTGTCCATAGAAGCTTGCTTGATATGGTGGAGTAGACAGGTCAAAAATAAGATGGCAACCCCCCTTGAGATATTTTGGGAAATTTGGAAGGTGAGAAATTATATTATGTTTGAGGGAAAAAACACTCAATGTGGACCAAATTATCAACAACATGGCTAAGACCACTACTGCTATCCAATATTGTGCCACATTTGATCTCACATAAACATAATGGCCCAAATATATCCTTCCCTGTAGGTTACTTTAATGGTGTAGAACAAGGAGGTATATGTAGATGCGAGGTGTGGATTCACACTGATCAAAACCAACAATATAAAATCCATTGGGTAGGAGGCAGGGGGACTAATATGAGAACTGAAGCTATTGCACTTTGGGGGTTACTATGGTTCGCTAGTTTCTTGGATATTCAAAGACTAAAGATCTATAGGGACTCTCAAGCCATTATCAAGCATGTGATGAGAATTTCCACTATTTCTCATCCACATCTAGATGGTTGGCTTCGAAACATCATTCATCTCAAGGGCACATTTCAAAATATTTCCATACAACACATTCACAGACTACATAATACAATAGCGGATGCCATGTCCAAGCTGGGTATAATGGCATCCACTAAAAGCTTGCACATCACTTTGGAAATGGATGGCAGCTCCTTCAATGTTGGATACAAGCCACTCCCTTGAAGATGGTCTATTGTTTTGTTTTTTTGTTTCTATTTTTTCCTTTTCTATCCCACTGCATGGTCTTATATGACAACATACTTTATTGTTTGTTATGCTCTTTCTATATTTATGTTTCATGAACTTATGATGACATATCTATTTCATTTTTTGGGCACTGTTATATGGGTTGAAATTTGGGGTTCATGTGATGGCCTGAGCCCTAGTGGGCCTACTCTATGATTGTTTCTGATTTTGAACCAACGTTTTTTTTCTTACTGAAAATTTAAAAAAAAAAAGAAGAAGAAAAAAGAAAAGAAAAGAAAAAGTTGAGTGTATAAATGTTTGAAAATTAGAAAGCAAAAAAATAACAATGGAATGCTCCCCAATTCAATTATTTTTCTTAATGTGAATAGAGTTAAGTGTATAAATGTTTGAAAATTATAAAATTTAAGTGATTTGAATCTTGGTAATCTAAAAAAATTGTGATATTAATATACTTTCAAAAAATAAACTTGAAATTTTAACATTTATATAATAATAGTTTCTTTATAATATGCTTTACTTAACTATTAATACTAATTACAAAAATCCTAATTTAACTATAATTATTTAAGTTGAGTATTTTTAATATAAACATTTCAAACTCATTTCTTTGAATCAAGACCTTTTTTTTAATATACTAATATCAAAAGAGATTAAAAATATTTGAAAATATTTCATTTTGTTTTATTAAAACATGATAGTTTTAAAATATGTATGTATACAATTAGCAAAAACTCTAATAGAAAGTCAAATAATTTAATAATTTCAATATATTCGAAACACTTTTTTTTCATTATATTTCTAGGGCATTGTTTTTAGTGTCACTTTTTGATCGGTATTAAATCAAGCAGAAATATTTGAAGTAAAATTTTGATTTACTTTATTTACCCTAGTTTTTTAATAATATATATGGATTCAACACCATGAAAAACTCTTAGAACATTTTGAAACAAATCGTATTTTTACTATAAAATTAAATATTCATATTTTATACTGTGTCAAAATATGGTAAAATTAATACAAGACCCAGACGACTAATAACCACTATAGATACAGTCCAGATGTTCATCTTTGACTCTAAAGATGACAACAGCCTGGCAAGACGAAACAAACCGTGTATATACTATATAAATAAAGTTGCTTGACTTATAAATATATAATTATAATTTATAAAAAAATCCTGTCGATAAAAATTCATATAGTTAAAAGAAAAACAACTCAAAAGGAAGCTTAAATTCTATCTCATCCACAGAGTACGCTTGTTTGTTTATTTTAAATTATATTTTAATAATCTTTATTTTGACCGGGCTGTCCTGTCCAATATTGAGGAATGTTTAACAACACTATTGGTCAAAAGAATGGAAGCATTATCTTTAACTTAATTAAAAAAACCGAATCAGGGAAACCAACAAATAAAATTGCAGAATTGTTTATATGTAACAGCATGTGCTATTTATTCACAGCAGTAGTAATGATCTGAAAATACAAAGATTGATCGGCAATATTGAATTACAGTTTGAAAACGCTTCAAATGGGCTGCAAGTATATCACCACACCTCATATTGAATCTCTGCCATATCCCATAACTTAAAGTGCCTACAAGCCATGAATTAAGAACAGAGAACAGAGAGAGCAAATAATAACTGAACTTCCAACAAGCATGTACAAAATCTGAAATGAGTGAACCGAGGTAACAAAATGCTTGGACACGAGATTTTGCGAAATATCAATAAATGATAAGTAACACACAAGTTTTTTTTTTTTCAGGAAAGAAAATTCCAACATGTTTTCATCAGGAAAGAAGTATTCAGTAACTTAAATGCCTATCAACAATGTATTCTGCAGGAAAAACAAAGAATAGCTTAAGTTCCGCCGGGATTTAGTGATGTAAATATCTAAAATGAGTGAGCCGAAGTAACAATATGCTTGGACATGAGATTTCACCCAATATCAATAAATGATAATTAACACATAAGTACAGTGTGCACATAGTATTACAAGTATTAATGTGGACGACACCATGTTGGCTTCTGAAAACTCCGCCGCCAAACAACTTATATATTTTACAGAGCACTCTGTCGCAGATTTACAATGGGTACTTTCTGGCAAGTAAATTTGGTTACTGTGAGCTTGAAAGAAAGGATACAGAGTCGGCCGAGAAACTTCAAGTATAAAAATAATAGATATATTTTATGATTCATAAAATAAGCATAGAAAATTATTATATTGGAATTTTTTAACAAGTCACAGCTAACTGTGATCGCTTCTTACACATCTCAATGTATTCGTCTGCATATATGGATAAACTGTATTGATGAGGGAACCCGAGACAACGATGGTTCTCTTATTTGCAAACAAGTTTGTGCCTATTTTGGCATCACATGAAAAACACTGACATCCATATCAGCTACATGTCTATAGCATCTGGAATTTTTATCAGTTCATATTACTTAATCTAAATCAGAATTAAATTGTATGCATAGAGCAGAACAGAGATTTGTATGCGCTGTAAACAGGACAGCAATAAAATGTATCGGTATTCTCAGTTTAGAGTCCTAACTGAGAACAGAACAACAACAAATAGCATGCACGATACAGCAATTTATATGCATATTTACAGTTTTGGGTCACAATATTCTGCTAGTTGAATTTCAGTGCCTAAAGAGGATAATGAGATTCGATAACAGCCACAGCAACATTTACCGGAATGAGATTCGATAACATTTATGAGATCCCCCATACTTAAATCCCATAAACTAGTTGAGAGGAGAATGAGATTTAGTCCATTTATGCACAGAACAAAAAAACACCAATAACCCTATTAGGGATTAAGGCATTAACCTTTTTAGGGTTTCAACTTTTAACAATCAAGTACATGTGTGCATTAACCTTTGTTTAAAAAGAAAATGCGTTTTGGGATCCACGTGCCTCTGGATGCATTTCCCAGACAGCTCTAGGCCAATTCCAAATTCGGGAGTCGTTTCAAGGGGATCCCTTCCAGGGATCTGCAGTTCCGTCTTCTTTGCCAAAAGGCTTCAGCATCACTCACATACATATATATTCATGTCATGTTGGGAACTACCATTATCTGATGGATAATATGAATGACGGAGCATAGAATCCCAAAACATGAGGAATATTAGTTTTTCAAAACTTCACATGTCACCATTGCAGTGGAATCTAATTTGGAACAACCAACAAAATTGACATGGACTTCTCCGGCGAACAAATGGTATTTAGTTTCCATTCCCAACAAATTTTCGGCTCCAATACAAGTTCGGATATTCAATTTAATTTCTCGTCCATCTAATGGTTCATTGTGTCCATTTTAAATTTTACTTGTCTTAATAGCAATTTTTTAAAACCACAATATATTTTGAGTGTCTGTGTTGTGCCTTGTTTTCTAACTAGCTGCAGAGTAAGGCTTGCTAAAAACAATTTAGAATTTTCTCTGAAATTAAAGTACCTTCCATGTAATAGCCTATGCATTTTATAGGGTAAAATAGTAGTGAATACAAAAAATTGAACCTCATCTGTTTACTCCTAATCAATTGAGCATCTGGAACTAAAAGACTGATAATTCATATGCAAAACAAATGAAAGATTAAATTAGCTACTTTGGTATTCTCTCAGAGAACCAATATTTTCGATTCAGATAGAAACATCCACACTCAATTCCAGGGCATCATTCATATCTGGACTGCAATAAAAATCGCTAATGGGATTTGTGGCCAATGCTGAATTTGGATACTGCATTTCTTCATTGTCATACCACAGGAAAACTGTTGTCAGAATGTTCATTTCAAGTCCTCTATAAAGGATGTAGTACTCATAAGTAGCAACCAAATTGAGCAAGAAGAGCTTTCTCATAGCTGATATGTCCTACTCTTGGTACATGAATATTCTTCAGCGTAACCTTAGAAAAGGTATGATTGTGGCATTGCCTCAAGCAACAAAGGAAATAAAAAAAATTGCTTACTTTTTGCAATCTTCCCCTACCTGAACACTGTCAACAACACACTGATCACCAACATCTAAGGGATGCATAGTGAATACGAATGTGATTGTTTCCAAGATTCTTTTGTTAAGTGTTCCTGAACCTGGAGTCTGCTCATACAAGCTAAGAAGTTACTAGTACAATAACGTGGATAGTGCAAATCCCCAGAACAAGAAGAATGACCATTACGGAAATCTCCAGAACAAAAATAATGACAATTATTATAATCACAATGACAATTGTCTTTGAAGTATGGTGCAGTTGATCAGCCACGATGGGCCAATGACTTTCCTTTCTATACAAATTTTCACCTGAAAGTGAAGTCAAGAACATATTTGTTGCCAATAGACTTCTGGGCATTGACATTGTAGCAATCCCAGAGTTCTAATAAAAAACAATAGGGTAGTTTATATATCTAGTCTAGTTATTGGCTTAGTAAGCTTTGCAGAACATTAACGTCAAAACATTGGGCAGTTAGGATCACCAAATTCATGGAAGCACGATGAAGGAAACTTTAAGAACAAAGTTAAAAAGGGATAGCATCCAATCCAATTCTTAACAGAAGAATATTTTATCTTGCCAGTGTCAATAGCTCCCACGTTGAAAAAGCCACCTCACTCTTCTTTTGGAATCTCAAAAGGTCTTCTTAAGTTCTTCCTCTATATGCCTATAAGATATGCAATCCCAATAGAATAAAAAAGTATACTCGAACTCGAAAGGAAAAAACAACACATGCATCAATGATGGGTATGCAAAAAAGGATACCAATGTATCCTTCCTTACCTGGCCCCTGCCTTACAAGCATTTTTAGGAAAGCACTTTGCTACAGCTTTTGTTTACAATTCATTTGCAATGTCAATGTCTGTATCATGACAGTTTATTTTGTGCAGTTGTTCAACATTAATGGCATTGAAGCTTACTTGCTACTGTTAGGGAAAACCAATCAATGAAGAATTAAAACATAGTATACAGGTTTCTCTTAAATAAACTATATTGATGAATGATTTAAGTGCTTACATATGACACCTGCAACAAATCATGAATGGATGCCAAAGACTACCATGACAAACTTGGAGGTTTTTCTTAATAAGCCTGAAGACTTCTTTTGATTGGCAATATCTTTTCTCCAATAGCGAAGGTGATCATGCTTTCTGAACCTATTTTCTCAAAAGCCTAGAGACTTTTCTTGACCGGCAATGTCTCTTCTTAAATCACAAAGCTGATCATGAATTTTTAACTTATTTTTTCTGTCCACCTCCACGAGAAATTGTTTTCTCAACCCTGAGATCCCAAAAGTCCTTTCCCCCTTAGTCCACTTCATATTTATGGTCTTATCTCTGTCTTCTCACAACAAAATTTAAATCTATCCAGATGATCTTCCCTCTAAGATTTGTCTTTTTCTCCACAAAAGAGTAGCTCTGAAATACTTTCAAAGATTAAGACACTCTATCAAATGTCATTAAGAGCTCACCTACCAGATATTCAAATGCTTGGTGTAAATGACGCTGAAATAAAGCATGAAAGCAAAAGAGCTCTACAGAGTATTCTCTATTTAGCCATGCCAGCTTATAAATTAATGACTCCCAATCCCTTAGCTTGTGAGAACATACCTGTCACGAGATGTAACCAAAATTGGGCTCTTTGGCGAAGTGCCTTCATTGACAAAAATGCAACTAGCTGATTAACATGATCTACATCATCTAAATATGAGGGCATGAACAGATTTAAGATGTTTTTAAGCATCTCTATAGCTTAATCAATATGATCAATTTGTCAATCCAACTGCATCAAACTCTTAAGAAGTGAACAAGACCTAGGATCCACAGTAATTTGGAAAAATAAATTAAGAGTTCTTTTACGACTATTGTCTTTCTTACTCCACCCAAGCTCACGATTCACACATCGCTTTCATGCTTTATCGCTGTTGCAATAATATTGTCTTCTCAAAATCTTCTAACTTTTCATACAGATCAGTTGGATATTTATTCACATTGAAGGGTCATCATTTAACATCTTTCATGATGCATTGAATAACCTTGCCCATGAATTTCAGATTTCACTAATCAGTGTACCAAACACACATTACCTAAAGTATTTGTGCTTAGAAAAGAAAGTAGGTCGAAAGATCATCTAAAAAACTAAATTAAAATTAAGCCATTTACCCCTAAAACTTATACGCACTCACAAATTTGCACTCTGGTACTTTGAGTACTTAAAAGATCCAAATTTAAAGTACTTCTATAATAATGGATAACACAATCAATATAGATCTATTTCCACTAATATATCAATACAATTCGTATAGATCCATCTCCCATCTCCACAAAAATTTGCAGTGCTTGAAGATCTAATATACTCTTTCAATACAGATCCATTTTCACAAAAAGTTAAAATGCATAATAGATCTTTGTATAAATACAACTTAAAATTTATAAAAAAAATTATACATGGCTAACCCGTTACACGCTTTAACTTAAATGTCAAAGAAGCCAGTTCTCCAATTTTCAAGCTTAAGGGGCATATCTTTTTCTTTTTATGAATTTGCAATGCTTGAGCATACTGTCCGTACATCAACATAGTTCATCCATATCCCTTCGCCCTATCAAAATGATTGAAACCATAGAATACCGGAATAACGGTATGAGGACAAGTTCATCGAGGCAAAATGAGAAAGAAGCTGTCATAATAGCCCCTTCAATCTGAGGAGTTAAGTTCCCACCCTCATACCATTCCTGATAGTCAATAAAGTCTCACAATCCATGGAAAATAAGGCGTCTATAAAGATGGCTTGGGACTGTGTTCTTGACATCTGGGCCAGGATAAAAAAAAAAATGCCTGGGGTTGTAGAGATATGCAGCTGTGGAGGTGAAGGGAGAGACCGATGATGCGCCATTGGTAAATACAATGAAAATTAAGAGGAAACAGCATCCTTTCAATCTCGATTTTAGCCTAGTTTTGGGCAAACGGCGATACGGCGGGCATGCAGAGCAATTGGATCCAGATGGGGAAAAGGGTTGGAATGCCTGTACAAATAACGAGGGAGGATATCACGTGGAGCTTTACAGAAAACCTAGGTCAGAGACCATTAAGGAGATCAAAAAAGTCTAGGTTATAGACCATTAGGAAGGAAGGAAAGAGACCAGAAAATCTAGTTTAGGGACCATAGGGAAAGGAGTTCAGACGTAAGAGACCAGAAATTCTAGGTTAGAAACATTATATATATATAATTCCCAATATAGATACGTATTGAAAATTCGGTCAGAATTTTCAATATATATAAAACTCGGACTCCAACGTTCAAATACATAAAGTCTATGGTAGCCCAAATAGTCCATCACTTGGAACCTTCTCAAGGTTTTCTACTAATCCAAATATGTTTTCGAAAATATGTTTTTAAATGTAATTGTTATTTCACTACAAGTGAAATATGGTATAGGTTTTCGAAGCACTGTGGTAGACGCTTTGGACAGCGTAAGGTTACTTCAGGGTTAATTCCTCATTGTAAGATGTTGGAGTTTTTTTTACAAGACTTCAGAGTGTTAATGGCACATGGGTATGTGAATGTTTTTGTAATATATCAGTGCAATGGAGGAGCTTTTGTATCTTTTACAGACAAACCCATTGTAGATGGCTAGACTATCTTGATGTCGAGGAGATTATTCAAAGCCTTGGGCACTTGAGACTGCAAAAAATCCTTGTGATCATTAATCGGTTTCGCTTGACAGTCGAAAATACCATGGTAGAAGGTATACATTGTTGAATTTCTCTTGCTAGGCTTCAGGCCCTAATTAAATTTTGATGCTCACCGTTATGCCTTTGTCCTTCATTGTGCCTAGAGAAGCCAACTCTTTGCAGTGAATCTATAATGTATATGTATATAGATACATAATTATTCCATCGATAAATTATTGACAAACTATTCATTTGCATTATAAGAAGAACAAGTAAATCACAAAAAAAATTCCTTTGACCTTGGAGAAGAAAAGTAGCAGATAATTTTGGTGGCCAATTTCTCATTTTATTTTCTAACTACAACTTGCAATGTTTTTCTTAGATATAGTTAGACATTCTTTTCCAAAAAAAATGTGCTTTGAGAAATGAGGTGTAGTAATTGGATGTGAGACAAGGTGTTTTGAAATCTTCCTCCCAGTCCAAAATATTTATATATTTAAAATGTTTGCAAGCTAAAAAAGAAATCTCGGTTTCCGTACATGAAAAGTGTTGAGAAATCTAAAGGGCAATGTTTAAGATGATTTCTCTTTTCTTGATCACTGCTTGTGATGTTTTTTTACTTTTTTTCTTACTTATTAGCTTCTTCGCTTATTATTATGTTTGTGTATCATCAAATAGCCACCAAAACAAGAAGAACAATAGTAGACAAGAACATAGAATGTAGGTTGCAAGCCAGGGCCAAAACCTCTCCACTTGAGAGGAAAACCTGCAAAGCTCTTCTCTTCTTATAGATTCTTCAATGGATGAATTCCAAAACCTTTAGACCAAGACCAATACCCTCCAAGACCAATTTCAATCCTTCCAGATGATGCTTCCTTTGTCCAAGTCAAACTCAGTCAAATCTCTTCCAGTAGCACAACTTTGACCCCCATCTTCATAAATCCGGCCTCTATTGCAAATATGAAATTTTCGGCCCTCCCAACAGCCGTTGATGTCACATGTGTGAGCTTATTCTGACCTACCAAGGCTTCTTCAAACCTTCACTTGGCTTTCTCCTTCTTCTGATGCTTGAGGATGACCTAATGTGACCTTCATTGACCTTCTTTCACTTCTTTCTTCAAGATCAAACCTGCAGAAGAAAAACCCTAGTGCAACAACAAAAACCCTAACCTTCCTTCACATATGTGCAAGAGAAATAGCCCAGAAATAAGTCTTCTTCGTCCTCTTCCTTCTTTGATGCCTTCTTGCGCTTCTTCACTTGGATGAATGAGTGAAAAATGAATCCCAATGAGGTCGGGTTCCCTCCTTTATATAGGCTTCTAAAGGTGGATGTGGATCCTCAAAATACGCTGACTTCCTAGCTCCCAGGCCAACTTGGTCTTGAAGGGTATTTTGACACTTTTAATGAAAAAATAATTTTCTTTACAAGTTACAATGTGCCCGATGGGGTCTTCAACTTATGACCATGATTCTTTGACCTCTTGACCCTAGGACAAAATCCTAGAAGCACCCAATGGGTGCTTGAGCTATAAAATAAAAGACCTTGAGCATGAAACCCAATGCTCCAAAATATATATATATATATATAATATATATATATTTTCTTTCAGCTTACAATATACAAGAATCAAAAGTACATTTCATATTTATGAAGACCGAACCTAGTTACACATTCTTCAACACTCCCTCTTAACTAGGGAGGTATTCATAAATGGTAAATGGACATTCTCAGTTTGAAGAGATCTCATAAGAATAGTCGGATTGGTAACCCATTTGTTTAGCATCATATGAACCAACATTGTCATATAGTAAGGCCTTGACTAACAACTCTATCTCTCCACAAGATCAAAGCACAATGTTGGTGAGACCAATGATTTACATACACCACCATCATTGTCTCTCAAGTTACATGTCCCACTCAGGTCTTCACAGAGTATATCCTTCCTTGGACTATTATTATCTTGGATAACTAGTCCTAAAAAAATATTGGTCCTCGACTACTCTTATCTTGAATGCCCTAACTCATCCTCAAAGAGTATCAGATACCATATGCTTACCCAATCCTCTATTTTGTCTTCCCAAGTGAAGACAAAAATGATGTGCCTATCTCTCCCTCTCAACCAGGGATGATATATCAACCAAACCAAGCTTGTCTCTCAAATACACAAGCTTCTTATTAGGAAGATGTTAGGCTCCTATACTATTAGTGTAACCCCTTATTGTTATTAGTACAACCCCCTTATTATATTGTTGTGCCCATGTAGTCCCCATATTGTTATTATTGTGCCCCATAGAATCCCACTATTGTTATTATTGTGCCCTTACATTATTATTGTTATGGTCGGCTCTGATTATATTTAATGACCCCTTAGACTTCTATATATAGAAAGGAGGTCTTGTCATTTGTATCATCCAAGAATTGTTCATTTGTGTAATGTAAAGGAGGTTGCCCCCTCAAAGAGGCTTATTTCTAAGGCATTGATCTATCTTTTCTATCTTTTTGGTGAGTTGGTTTCATAACAGAAGAGATTTTGTCAATATGTCAGCTAACTACTCATTGGTGTAGATATACTGTAGTTGCAACACCCTTCTTGTACCAGCTTCTGAATGTAGTCATACTTGTCATTGATATGATTTGTCTTTCCATGAAACCCTAAGTCTTCAGACAATCTTATACAATTGGTGTTATCACAATGAATCACTGTAGCGTCCCGTGGTCCTTCAAATAAGTCAAACATCAGCTTCCTCAACCGGACAACTTCTTTGCTTACTTCATAGGTTGCAATATATTCATCCTCGACACTACTCAAAGAAACTATATCTTTCTTTCTGTTCATCCATGATATCATGGAGGATCCCAAACTAAAACATCCTCTTGTAGTGCTCCTTCAATCCTACTCATTGCCTCCCCAGTCATAATCTGTATATCCAATCAAGTGGA
Source organism: Pinus taeda (assembly GCA_000404065.3). Classification (NCBI taxonomy): domain Eukaryota; kingdom Viridiplantae; phylum Streptophyta; class Pinopsida; order Pinales; family Pinaceae; genus Pinus; species Pinus taeda. The sequence goes on from APFE030654009.1 coordinate 12,914, forward strand.
CATCATTCCTCCTACCATATCTCAGGCAATAGTGGATTGTTCCTTGCAAATATCTCAATATGTGCTTGGATGTTATCCAATGATCATGCTTTGGATCCACTTGTAACTGATTGAGAACATTCACTACAAAACACATGTCTGGTCGAGTATTCACCAAGTACATCAATGAGCCAATCAATTGTATATGCCTGGTAGGATCCACTGGGCTAGATTCATAACTCCTTAGTCTCTTTAAGTTTTTCATCGTTAGGGCTGTCATTGGTTTGCAAGCCATCATGTAAAACCTCTTCAACATCTTGATCACATGCTTCCCTTGACCTAGGTAGATCTTATCAAGTCCCTGTCAGAATTTTAGTCCCAAATAATAGTGCATCAACCCAAGTTCCTTCATATCGAATTTTACTGCTAGTTGCTTCTTGCATTCTTCAGTTCAATCTTCCACACCCGTCAAGAGAAGATCATCCACATATAGAAGAATGATTATAGGCTCACGCTTTACAACCTTGAAGTAAAGATTTAGATCAAAAACACTTTTTGTGAAGCCTAATGTTTGAAGGTATGCATCCATTCTTGCATACCATGCCCTTGGTGCCTCCTTAAGGCCATATAATGCCTTCTTCAATCTGCAAACATATGCTTCTTTATCGTTTGACTTCAGATCCCCAAGGTTGCTCTATATAGACTTTCTCATCAATTGTGCCATTCAGGAATGAAATTATAACATCCATTTGACGTATATTCCATCCCATCAATGTTTCCAAAGAGACCAATGATCTAATAGATGTATACCTAGCTATTGGAGCAAATGTCTCTTCATAATCGATGCCTTCTTGTTAAGAGAATCCCCTAGCCACAAACCTTGCTTTATACTTGTCAATACTTCCATCTACCACATGCTTAATCTTGTACAACCATTTGGAAGTTACCACAGACTTGCCTTCAGGCCTAGGTACGATCTTCCATACCCCATTCTTCATTATTGATTGGTATTCTTCATTCATAGCATCTTTTCCATTCTTGATGATTGATAACTTCTTCAAAAGTGGATGGTTTTGCTTCTATTAACTTTGGCATATATGTTGCATACCCTGAATACCCCTTTCTTGGTTTCTTTCTTTCCCTGAATGTGCCATTAGCATCTCCATGTCTCTCTACATCCAATAGAGTATATTTTAACCAGTTAGATCTCTTTCTAGTCTTGGGGATTACCACAAGTTGTGTGGGTTCTTTGGGACCTTCAACTTCATGGTTTGTTTCTTCTTCCTCCCTAGTGACTTCTTCATCATCAGAGTCCATAGGAAGATCCTTTGATTTCTTGAAAGCAATACTTTCATCAAATATTATATCTCGACTAACATATGTTCGATGTCCTTCTTTTATGTAGATCTTATAGGTCTCAGAAGAATTATTGTGGCCAACGAAATTCCCCTTCATGCATGATGGATCCAACTTCTTTCTCTTATCCCTTGGTATATGAATATAAACATGACAACCAAAAATTCTGAGATGATATATGCTTATTTTCTTCCTAGTGAATACTTCTTCAGGAGTCAAATTATCTAGTGACATGTGGGGACATTGATTTTGTATGTATACAGTTGTTTTTGTTGCTTCACCCCATAGGAATTTCTGCAAATATTGATCATGTAGCATTACTTTCACACTTTCTTCAATGGACTGATTCTTTCGTTCCACATCTCCATTTTGCTCGGGATTATATGGAACTATCAACGCCCTCTTAATCCTAGACTCCTTATAGAAGGCTATAAGTTCTTTCAAAATATATTCTCCTCCCTTATCATATATTAATATCTTGATTCTCCTTTTTGTAGGGTTCTCTACTTCAGCTTTGAATTCTTGAAATTTGGTAAAGACTTCATCCTTGGATTTCATTAAGTAAACCCAAGTTTTCCTTGAATGTTCATCTTTGAATGTGGCATAGTATAGTGGCCTCCAAGTGATTTTGGAGTCATAGGACCACAAACATCAGAATGGATAAGATCCAATATTTATTTTGACCTTGAAACATTGCTTCAAAATGGTCTCTTGGTGTTCTTACCCAATGCACGCCCCTTGCAAGCTCCTTCATGATCTTCTTTCAATGCAGGGATGCCATTTACTATGGTATTAAGGGTTAGAAGGATTTTGTAGTGGAGATGACCAAATCTTCTATGCCAAAGTTCACACGGGTTGACTTCAATGTGAACCAAAGCTGAGCAAGGGGAGTTATCAATCTATAGAGTCTTCCTTCATGGATCCCAATCATTTTAGCATTTTTTATTCTTGATTTTTTACCCCATAATACAACATTTCCATTAAAGAATGCAACTTGATCACCTGTGTCTTCTAAGCATGAAATGGAAAGTAATTTGTTGTGCAAATCTGGAACAAATAAGATATTGTTGAGATGAATGTTTCCTCCATTCTCTAGCTCAATTGAAGTTGATCCAATTCCTCTCATAGGGTATCTTTTATTATCACCAAGTTCTACGGAGTAAGAGGACTTCCCTTTTGATAATGTCTTCAATTTCTTATGTTGGCCAGTCATATTCCTTGATGCTCCACTGCCGATCACCTAAATATTATCATCTTGAAATGTGTGAGAGAGTGTTGAGAATAATCCTTCAGCCATAGTAGATGTCTTGGTCACTTTCTTCTCAGAGAAAAATAAGAGATCACATACTTCTTTGGTGCCTTTTTTGAGTTGACTTGCCGCCTTTGAACACTTCTTTAGGAACTTCTTTAGTGTAGTATTGATCTTCATTATGCCCTTATCCAACCGTAGCTCTGATACCATTTTGAGAAATCTATAGGGCAATAGTTAGGATGATTTTTCTTTTCTTGATTACTGCGTGTGATGTCCTTTTACTTTTTTCCTTACTTATTAGCTTCTTCACTTATTATTATGTTTGTGCATCATCAAACAAATACCAAAACAAGAAGAACAATAGTAGACAAGAACACAAAATATAAGCTGCAAGCCAGGGACAAAACCTCTTCATCTGAGAGGAAAGCCCGCAAATCTCTTCTCTTCTTATAGATTCTTCAATTGAAGAATTCCAAGACCTCTAGACCAAGTCCAATACCCTCCAATACCAAGTTCAACCCTTCCGGATGATGTGCTTCCTTTGTCCTAGTCAAACTTAGTCAAATCTCTCCCAGTAGCACAACTTTGACCCCCAGCTTCAAAATTTCGGCCTCTACTGTAGATCTAAAATTTTTGGCCCTCCCAGTAGTAGTTGTTGCCACACGTGTGAGCTTATTCTGACCTCCCAAGTATTTTTTAGACCTTCGCTTAGCTTTTTCCTTCTTCTGGTGCTTGAGGATGACCTAATGTAATCTTCGTTGACCTTCTTTCTCTTCTTTCTTCAAGATCGAACCTACAGGAGAAAAAACCTAGTCCAGCAACATAAACCCTAGCCTTCCTTTGCACATGTGAGAGAGAAATATCCAAGAAACAAGTCTTGTTCGTCCTCTTCCTTCTTTGATATGTTCTTTCTCTTCTTCTTCCCTTAGATGAATGAGTGAAAAATGTATCCCAAGGAGGTCGAGTTGCCACCTTTCTATAGGCTTCTAAAGGTGGGCGTGGCTCCTCAAAATAGGTCAACTTCCCAGCTACTAAGCCGACTTGGTCTTGAAGGGTATTTTGACACTTTTAATGACAAAAATAATTTTCTTTACAAGTTTGTAGGACAAGGGATCCACCTCTGCGCTACAATTTGACTGCTAAGTCTACTAAGACATACATACTCTACTCCCTCTCGTTTAAAATCTATATCTTCTTAAGAGGAAACACATACTCTTAATCATTAAGCCTATTCAAGTTGTATCATTTAGCCTATTCAAGTTGTATCATTTAGATCACATAATAATTATTTCAATAATTACCCAATTAACAATATCTCCATATAATTTCATATAAAAGATATGTATAGTAATTTGGTATGTTTGTGTTTAAAATACTTTGAGGGAAATATATAGTAACTTGGTATATATGCGTTTAACATAACTTCGTACGCTTGGGAGGTCTAAATGGTTTTGTTTTTGTATATAAATGTTAAATTTTGTTTATCAAAATACAAACTTTATTAATCATCCCATCATTTCATAAAATCTTATGGATAATAAGATGAAAATTTAACTTGTTGAATCATCGGTCTAAAGTATATTAATTCTAATTCAAGATATTCCTTGAATTATAAGGTTGAGTCTTTTGAAGAATCCATATGTATTTTTTAACAATCTGACCTACATCAGAAAAGAAGAAATGGTTAGGATGATTACTATATGGAAATATGTCTACTTTTATATATTAAAACTAAAATATCAATTATGAGTTTTCTATAAAGTTATGAGATTTAGGCATGTCTATAACGTGGCATCGAGCATTAAAAAGGGCGAAATGATTACGCTAATTCCTATGCACAAAGGTTGGATTTTATACGTAAGCACTGAATTCAATTTAAATTTAAATAAAAACTTAAATTTGATTTTTAATTTATTAGAAATATATATTGAAGTTGATATATAAACGTAAATTGGTTAATATAGATTTCCAAAATAATTTATTTAAATTTTTTTTGAAATTTTTTTGAAAAGTATACGTTTTGAAAATGTGATTCATGCATTTTTTTTTTTTTTACTTCTAATTACTTTACAACATATTCATTTTCTTTTAAATTATAGTTGACATTATTTTTCTATTGAAAGCATTATTTTTATTTTTATTTTAAAGGGGCACAGACTGACAAACAAATCTACACGCCCCCTTATATTGGGTTGTAGAATGAGCCTCTCAGCTCAATAATTTAATGAGTATTCAAAGGGCACAGACTCACAACAATTTTACACATCCACTCATACTGGGTTATAAAATGAGCTTTAATGAGTATTCAAAAATAAGAATAATTAATCTTGGTTGCTTTGTTGTTTTTAAGTAAAAACTATTTTATAATTAATAATGTTAAACTTTTACTTTATATTATGCAGTTATATATCTATCTCTTTTTTTTTATAAAAAAATCTTTTATTAATTAAATAAAAAATTAATTTTAACTTAAAATAATATCTTGATTCATTCCTGCTTAGAATGTGAGACCTACATAAACAATACCAACAACTGAAGCTTAAAAATCATGCTACCTTTAAAAATTGAATAACCTTAAATCTTATTTTGAAATCTTATTATTATATTTTAAAAAATCAATTGTTGAGTGAAATTAATCTTAAATTGAATTATTATATTATTTTAAATAAAAGATGAATTATGAAGAAAGTAAATCTTAAATTTGAATTTATAATTACTAGTTTTTAAATAAAATCAATTTGTCATGAATAATTTTTAGAATAAAATAATAAAATAACATATGTTATAGTTTAATGAGTATTCAAAAATAAAAAGATAATTAGTATAGGATTCTTTGTTTTTAAGTAAAGATTATTTCATAGTTTATAATGTTAAATTTTTACTTTTATTATCTATTTTTTTTAAATTTGGCCATGATTTTTTTTTGTTTTTTGTTTTTTTTTATAACTTAAATAATAACTTGATTTTGCTATGTGTTATGGTGATTTTACACCACAACTTATCTAGGAAGAACTCACTTTGATTGAGGGGAAGCTTCCACTCTTAAAATCTAACTCCTTACACATTACCACCTCCTTATTTTTGATGAATAAGAATGATGAATGCATTTATATTCTCTAATAACAACTACCACTTGCATATTGTTATCGAATAATAACGATCCATGAAATCATATTCTATAATATAAATTAGATGTGCAATTTAATGTTTATTTTAGGATGAAATTATTTCAGGGTTCCTTCTCCTTACATTACAAAGAAGACATTCATTCATGTGGAAAAACAAAATCGAGATGTCCCTCAATGTTTAAATTTATCTTCAATTATTTTCAATTTAAAATAGTCTCATCTCAAGGTTTTTGATCACTTTTCCCACATAATAGATCTTGGAGCTAAAACAGATCAACACAATTTGCATGCTTTCCATATATAAATATGAGGCGAATTAGCAACATCCTCTACATTGAATGTGGAGTTAACTCATGTCACCAAACTTTTTATAAATAATTAAGTGAATGTAAAATATAAAAGTCATGTTTAATTAATAGCTTATATATATCATTATGACACATTAATATATCTTACACTTTACTCAAAATCACCACACAAATAAAAGGGACATGAAAAATCTAATTCTAAAATTCCCCTTTGTTATGCTATTCAATGCAAATAAAAAAATCCAAAAAGAACAAAATCTCTCATTTGAAATTCTTAACAAATACTATAAAAAAATAAGATATTGAAACTAATGACAAATGGTCTCTACAACAAATGAAATGCCGCTCCACTTAAAACAAATGAAATCCCACTCCATTTAAAATTAATGGACGTTGCATATATTATCATGGAGTTATACCACCCTAACATCGTCATACCAGTAAAAACTTAAAATATTTTGCACATTTAATGTATAGTTATTGAGATGGCATATTGTAAATGATGTATCATAATATTCTAATTTAAATTTTTTTACTATTTAGGAATTTAATTATCATCTTCATTCAAGTAAAGTTGCAAAATTATTGAAAAGTTTTTTTTCCACTTAGGGTAATTTGTTTAGACATAGGAAGAGACATGCCCTGGTAAATTTCCTTGTTTATTAGAAATCTAAATAAATAAAACCATGGTTCAAATTAAAAATAGATTAATAATATAAATATTGTACAACAAAGATAATTGAAATAATTTGTATTGAATGGAGTAGATAACTATCCATGTAACTCAATAGACATTGGTCACATTTTTGTTAATTTGTACCATGCTTACTTCTAGTTATGCATCGCCCCTTTAACGATCGAGGACTAGTAATTCCATCGGTCCAAACAGTGGTCCATGTACCGGTGGAAGAATTCAGTCGGATCTCGAACATTGAATAGATCGAACCGATGAAAAATATTTGTCCATCCGGTAATGAAATTGCATAGTGGGAATATAAGTTGAAAACATCTCCAGCGAGAGTCTCAACTATTGGATAGAGCATTAACACTCCCCTCACCTAACTAGGAACTTAATTTCACTGCTCAGATAAGAAAGTATGAAGAATACTTGAAATAATAATGAAAGGTAAGGAATGAGTGAAAGGTATATTTAACAATGATGTCAATTGAAAACTTATCCAAAGATGTTAAAGAACCATCATTGTAACATTTACCCAGTCTTTTTCAAAATACAAAAGACATAAAGACAAAGCTAAATAAGTTCACATGACCATTTGAACATAATTAAGGTTACATAAAATTTTCTTAGAGAACCAACCTTCCAGATAAACTATATTGTTTTTAATGATACTAAAATTAAAATTGATTTAGAGAAATCATAATATTACAATGATTTTAAGAATAATAAACTATTCCCCGGATGCAGGTGTTAATTAAGGCGATTATGATGATGGCGGAGTGACGGCGGGCGGGGTGGCCACATGGCTCTCTGCAACCATCCCAAGATCAACTTGAATGATATTCATGGCACCTCGCAGGCGGCATTTAATGCATGCTCCAGTCGAGGCAAGGCCATTACTTGCATAACCATGGAGTCGGAGAACATTTCAGTCATTCTGCCCCTGTTTCACTGTGCTTTCCCTCCGCAGGCGAGAGAGCCGACTGAGCGAACCAGCATTGGGCGCAGATGCTGGATTGTGTGTTGTCTTGACTCGGGTAATGGCTTCCACCACTCCCATACAAACCTCTGTAATTCGGCTCTTGTCCCCCAACACTCTGTAACCTTTGTGCAAAATTCTTCTGTCAATTCTTATTCCACCCCCCCTGACTCTTTAACTATTCCTATTTCCACCATGGTTCGCCACCGTATGCATAGCCGACGAGGTGGCATGCGAGGCGGAAGCTCTCGCTCCCCCGCTTTTCATAGCCATAATTCGGCTTCCCCTGCCTCCTCTGCCGAAAATCCCCGCTAGTATAGTCTTGCAGGTCAGTATCCGAATACCAGAAGTGGCAGAGGCAAAGCCTGCCTCCACTTCTCAAGATGCGAAGAAGCGGCGGTATGCACTGCAACCTTTCCTCTACCTCCGCATCAGGTTCCTCACACGACGCAGTTTTGGTTCCGTAGCTCATTGAATTTCCCAGTTATTGTTGCCATTGTCTCCATCTCCATTACTGAAGAGACTGAGCAGCACATTCCCATGACCATTTCCATGGAGGAGACGCATAGAGCTGGCCCAAGCCAGAACAGGGACAACAATGACGAGCAGGAAGGTAATGGAGGTTGGAACAGAAGGCATGGGAAAGCCATTGGTGGTAGCTCGTATGATGAATTGGGCATTCAAAGTGACACGTGGGCCATGGAAAGCCGTCTGGAGGACACGTTGAGCCCGCAGGTTGAGGTTGGAAGCAGGGAGGGAGGACATTAGGCAGCAGGACGTGGCGAGGCGAAGAACTCGAATGACTGGGCATGTCCAATTGTGGAGGAACCTGCTTCGGATGACCTTGCGATGTGTCTCACATCTGCCAGGTGGCATTTCTTTTAGTTCTTGGTCTAGTTCTGTCTTGTTTATGTGTACTTAGGGTAATCTGCTAGTTGGTTGGTTCAATCGGGACAAACTTTTGTTTTCAGGGTGGTTTTTGATGTTGGTTTTGATCGGTTGTTCTCATCAGGATAATTGTGGGTTAAATCTGATTGTACTTTGGACATTTTTTCTTTTGGACTGGTTTCCCCTTCATTGGGGCAGTCTCAGACAATTTTCATGTTTGCGTGCTGATTAAGGCCGAGTCCCTTTATGGCCAGGAAAATCTGTAACTACTTTTTGTATTATATCAATAGATTAACCTTACTTAGAAAAAAAAAGAATAATAAACTATTGCTCAATAAAATCTGTTTTATTTATCTTATACATTAAAACACATCTAATTTGCTAATTTTAAAGCCCAATAATCAAAACAAGCAGCAGGGAACGCTAGCTATGCGGCCTTGTTTTATATATATAATTTCACATGAAAGTTTAGGGAGTAATTTATATTTTAGTATTTATATTTCAAATAATTTCATGTTTACACAAATGGTTTCAATCGAATAAATTAAAAATTATATACACACAGTTGATATATACAAATAAGCAGTGACATGTCTTGTTAAATAATAATAACAATAATAATAATAATAATAAAATAGTTATAAATTTAACCATTATTATCCATGTCATTGGCAGGATATATTGCAATCAATTTTCGTTGACCCTTCAATTAATTGTTGGTTGACCGAAAATTAAAGAGGAAAATTGTAAAATGAACATTAAAAAACAATTTTTTTTTAAAGTTTTTGTATTATATTTATTTGCATTCTGATTGGTTATGGCCTTGAATCTTATTTGGAAATGATGTTTCCGCCACCTTTTACAATATTGTAGTGTACCATGGTATGACATTGTGATGGAAGGCCTCTGTTTGGCTTCAAATCTCACGAGTAAGCGAGTTAATGCCCTTCACATAATTCCAAAGCATACATTGTTCCCAATGTAGGCCGAGGTCGATTTACTCCTTCCTATTTGTTGTGGACTTGCAGCTGATTGTTCTGACTGTCGAGTAACAAATGGCCCAAGTGAATTTGCAAGGGTATTGAATTAATGCAATGTACGATGAGAGTTAATAAAATGTACAATGAGAGTCAATGCACTGCCCATGTCATTGGATTTGGCGAACTTAAAAAGAAAAAATTACAAATTTTGTGAATTTTAAGTTTTTCAGACTACTCTGACTACCCAACTACCTAACTCGTGGGTCCCCCTTCTCTTAATTGAAATAAAAAAAAAATAATCTTGATTTCAGCACCATTCAATATCTTTAAACTTTCGTTGTTTGGTCAGTAGTTTGGCCAGAAAAAGCAAAATTGGATGAGCTAATGGATATGCCTGACTGCGACTCATGTTTGAGTTGGCTACTACCACCTGGGCCACAAAGACGCTACCACCTGGGCAACTGAGGCGTTTCCACCTGAATCTTTAACCTAGGTTACTCCCATACATCAAACCACAATTAATATTAAAAAAAGAAAAAAAAAATGTCCCTTTCGTCCTCACATGAAGGCAAATGGGTCCAAATTCAGGTCCAACTTTGACATCAGAGGTCTAGCCCCTCCTCCTTTTGCATTTAAAAATAAGTTAATCATATTATTGGAATAATAATTAATAAAAATTTTCCTTGTTAGAGTAGTTCAATTGTCCAGGTGTCAATGGCAGTAGTTAGGTTAAGTACTAGTTAGAGTCAGGGTTATCCATTAGGGTGGCCACTTTCGTCGTTTCTTGGTCCGACCCCCAACCTCCAACGTAGTCTGGGTTGGTGGTCTTCATTGGTGGAGTGGCAATATTTAGATCAAGGACTAGTCAGAGTCAGCGCTCTCGGGGGCCACTTCCGTTGTTTCTGATCTCGATCCTCGACCTCCGACCTAGTCAAGGGTCAACGCAATGATTGACCTGGGCGCATGGTAGACTACGACTAAATATATGCAATTTATATTTCTATTCATTTATATACTTTTCCATATATGTATTATATATGCTAATTTCTAATTTTGTAATAAATAATGAAATTTTGAAAACCATGGATAATTATCCATGTGGCAATAACACATTGGCCCAGGTGGCATTCACCATCTAAAAGGCCTAGTGGAGTGGGGCCTATCCATGAGCGGACCTAGTTTTGTTAGTATATTTTTATTAATTATTTGTTATATTTCTATTAATTTTTAAAGATACCGTGTCCATCCTCCACGTGGCAAAAGTTGAGTACTCCATGTGGCAAGATTGTCCATTGTCCAAGTGGCAGCGCCTCAGTGGCCGTCGTGGAAATAGTTAGTTCAAATCCCAGGTGAGGTCAGTCCTATCCATTGGCACAAAAAGGTTTGTTATTTATGGTCCTAACCCCTAACCTCTGACCTAGCTGGGGCTCATTCTTGTCATTGGTACATCCTAGTTGGCGTCGATCCCGTTCTTGTTACATTAACGTGCTTGATGGTGGGTTAGTCCTGACTTCGAGTACTTCCTAACACTCGATGCTTTGCTCGTTTTCTCATCTTAGGAAATCTGCATGCTTCCATCTCAGTGCTTCTTCTGTTGCATAGTGATAGGGTTATAAGTGCTTATCCAATCTGTAGTTACCACAACTAGATCATGATAAAGCTAGATGGATAAGTGTTATCAAAATAGCACTATTTGGTTTGGTTCATGCATGGCTTCTTCGTTGTGATGTGACTCTTTGCAAGGTCTGAATGAGAACTTCATTGGATTTTGGATCTAATGGCTTTTACCATGACTTCTTGTCCACTTATGAATTGTTCCCATCTAGCATAGATTTGTTTACGGATTGGCTGCAGTGGGTCTACAATCAGATCGACCTTCGACGATGTGTTGTCATAGACACAATTGCTCACTACATCGTGCACTAGTGTTATCCCTCAAGAGCTTATTACAAGGTGGTTGTTTCCTAGCCCACAACGCTATTAGATAACAAATAAGGCCACACGAAGATTGGCATTCATCAAGGGCATGGAGAATATGTTTTTAAGGTTCAATTATGGTCTTGAATGCTATAGACAAGTGTGCATTGGATACATTGTCCGTGTGTAAAAATTTTTGGGTTGTGGACAGGGAATTCCAGGCATGTTTACGCAAGTAATATTTTAGCGGCTTCCAGCTAAGAACTTGGTGACTCCTAAAGAGCATTTAGTTCAGGTGATACGGTAGCGGGTCAAGTCAATGTTGACGCAGTGTTTATGGTAGGGATACAGGCCACAACAATTTGAACAATGATGCAATGCAAATCAATTCCTTAGGTAGATACAAAATGCTTCATGTAAAGTTAGAGCATAACAGCTAAAAGATAACAATTTTGACAGTTTTGAAAACAATTTTTATAGTTTTGCTAATGTGCCATTGCATTTTGTAAGATAGCATTGTGCCCCTTATGAGATGACATACTGGGTTGACAATCTGTCGCCAATGTAACCTGTTCACTGCAATAAAGAAAATATGTTAGTGTGTTATATTTAGGCCCCTTTTTTCCCCACTTAAGGGTCTAAATAGAGACAATTTTGATTTGGATTTCTTTGTATTAATTGCACATTATGCCTTCTCCTTTAAGGCATTATTTGTTGCACAAAGTCCAAATGAAATTTAATATAACAACACTCTCTTATACTCGTGCTTTAATATCTCCATTTATTTTGTTTAGTATTTCTATGTAATGAAAACTTAAATATTTGAGCCAAATCTATGGGAGAACACTCCAACCAATTCCGAAATTAAAATGATTTTCTTAAGTAACCCAAATTCATAATTTTTTATTTTTTATTTTTCCTATAGTCAAACTTTAGAAATGTTAAAAAAAATTAAATCACGTCGACTATAAGGATTTAATTTCCACAAATCAAAATTTCTTTCTCAAGCATAAGGGGTTTAAATGAAAATCCAAAATTATTTTAAAAATTTAAATCACAAAAAAAATTACAAAAATTATGATTTTTCTCTTTAATTTCCTAATGTTAAAAATTTCTAAACAAAAATTAAACTTTAAAAGTTTTTTATTGTATTCTTCTAATTTTTTAAAGTTAAAATATGGTTTTAAGAAAATTAAAAAAAAAAGAAGGCAAAGTTAAAAAGAAACTCTTTACAAAGGTTCGATTTTTATTTTTTATTTTTTTTTTAATGCTTGGTTTGTGAATTAGGTTAAAGTAAAACGGAAATTAGAAGTCATGAGGTCTGCAGGTCGAGAAAGGAAAAGTGAAAGAGAGAAGCCGAGGAGGAGGGAGCTTGGGTAGCTGACAAGTGAAAGAAACGCAAGCATAGATGGAGAGGGTTTACAAGTAACGGGAGAAAGGATCGAAAGATGCAGAGTTGTGCAGATGAGGAGGTAATGCAGGCAACAAGGAAAGAAGGACAAGGAGGGGACACGAGCATACAAGGAGGAGCAGACATGAAGGAAAAAAGGAAAGGCGAGAGGGAGGAGAGGAGACGGAAGAGGACGCAGGTAGAGATGATACTAGGGTCGTGGAGCAGAAGACGAAAAGAGAAGGGTCGCGGGAATATTAACACAGGCAAAAAAAAAATCAGAAAAATGCAGCAGGTAAAGAGGGTTATAGCTTGGAGAAACAAAACGCAAAGAGGAGACGGGTTAGTAGCAAAAATGCAGAGAAGGAACCATGTATTTGTAGAGGATGAGAAGAACACAACAAACTGAAAGAAAAATGCAAAGGGTGAGGCCCAAAAATTTATGAAAAAACTTCACGAAAATTTGCCCATAAATTTATTTTAACGATCTTTTTAGAAAATTTATGTACAAACTGAGATTTAAAATTCTTCCCTACAGACAAATTATTTCTAAGACAAGATCTTGCCCTCAAGGGCCTAGATCTGTCTCAGATCTTAAAAAAAAAATCCTTGAAGAACCTTCAGATAAACACTTGCAAAATGGAAAACAAAGATACCCAGATCCTGATTTAGAAAAATAAATAAAACTCCAAGAACCCAAATGACAAAAAAGTTTAGATCTATACAAAATATCTACATAAATATGCACAAGAGTTGCGGATCTATAAGATTTGAGGTGTATGAGTCCAACTACGCTCCCAGATCTTAAGATCTAAGGCTCTTACTAGCTAGATCTATCAAATTTTCCACAAAATATTTTAAAAAATGTGGTTTTTAGAGAGGTACTAGCTAAAAAACACCCTGCAAAAAAAATTAATCGTTAGATAAATCCTAAAGCCTATATCAGGTAGGCTCTTCAAAAAATATGTGTTGAGAATTGGTTGGTCCAATCGATGACTATCCCCAAACGCTCAGTGAAAACCTGAGAGGTCTTCTGCAAACACTAGATCAACCATCAAACCAAGTAAAGAAATAGAATAACAATAAAATCATGAAGAAATAGAGATACCTACTAATTCAATCAAAATTGAAAATGTTACCCTAGATCCAACAAACCGAGACATGTATTCATGTTATTCTAAGAGAGCTATTGATTGATAGTTTTCACATAATTTTAAGCAAAAATTAAAACAATGTTACCATAGATTCATGAAAAGGAACACCATTGCAAATGAAACGCCAAATACTTTTGCATTTATTTGAGAAAATAGACAAGAGAGCTTGAGAGCTTAGTACACGATTCAAAGATCGGATGAAAAAATAAACTGACAATGACCTATAATTTATAGATAATTTCTCCAACGGCTAGTTAGCTTGATCCATGTCAAATTAATCTCGATCATTCATAAATATTTGATTAACCTTTAATCATCACCATCAAAATTATTTATTTTTTTGAGGAAAAATCAAAATTTTCATTTAATTGATTTTTAATTAACTCAAAATTAATTATTTTGAGTTAATTTGCTAAAAAAAATTGACTTTGACTTAACTAGCAAGGCCCAAGGGTCCAAAATTTCTTGATTTCTACTAATTTCCTTTGGCCAGGGACCTCCAAAAAATAACTTCTTTAAAACCCACAAATTTCACCATTGGAGAATTTAATTTTACCTAGCACACAAAATTATGGCTTAGAATTTTAATTTAATTTTGCCATAAAATTTTATTAATTTAATGAAGAGGGGATTAATAGTTTTTCCAACCTTCTAATATTTAGCCATGGTGTCTAATTATGAGGGACCATGCACTAAATATTTTTTACATCAAGATATTACAATTTAATACATGAAGGGTGAACACCCATTCATTATAGACCCTCAAATTTCTACCCAATTATACGACTCAAAATATGATCTAGTAGACCAAGTAATTTGTAATAAAATAATATTACTAATTAGCTAGGATTATTCCCAAATTATTTTTACAAGGACTCGATGAAAAACATTAGGACTCACTTAATATCTTGATGACAAAATCGACCCTAGCTTTGGGGTGAGGTTGAAAGGAAAAACTCTGCCGATCATTTGTGTCTAGAGACACAGATGAATCAATGAGACAAAAAACCTCATATAATAGAAATCAATATCAAAATACTATGTTTACCTAGGTTGTTACATACATAATGGTCTTACTAAGATCATTTACATTATAACCATGCATAATGGGTTTACATCTTTAACAAACTATTGACTGATGATGAAATCTGAATGATGCGAACACTTGAACATGATAGATCTCTTTTGTGAAAAAATAGGTGTGACGTTATGGGGTCATTGACACATAGTGGTCAACATGTGGCTTTACTTGGGGACACTTTGCTTCATCGAAGGAATGTGAGAATCCAGAATCTACACCCAAGCAACACACAAAATTACATAAGTAGCGTCCATCCAAATATCATCATATAACTTTAATCACATGAAATAAAAGCTCTTCTACCATTAACAATTCTACTAATTATGAAAATTAAATTTAATCCTAAAACATAAATGAAATGTTGAAATGACAAGGTATAGGGTTAGAAATATAATACAAAGGATGCCTTGTGGCATTAGATGTGTTCAATATAGTGCATACTGAGCATTTGCCTGCTTTCTGGAAAATATGTGGGTTGTTTTTCAGATGTGCCATGCTTGATCCTCCATACCGTAGGAATTTTTCTTATCTGAAAATCGAGCTGCTCTAGGCCATCATATGCATCAAATCTCTTCCTTCTGCTTTTCTGTTTTTTGCTCTTCTTTTGGGTGGGTTGGGATGTCAACAATGAGACCATTATAGATTTCTTGTCCTGATCTCGAAGATATTTGGACTAAAGATCTGAAGAATCTCAAGTATGCCCAATCTTATTCTGAATATACTCTGTTCATGGTGATACATAAGGATGGTCTTCCTTAACCAAATTCAACTTGTCCTTAATGGGAAAAGTAACCTCCTTGTGAAGAGATGACAAATGCTTTGGTGGACCGAGAGATCTGTGAGTCATGACAAACCCTTTATGCTTTGGTCTAACCTGAAGTCTCATAACTTGTGCGTTTTTCATCTTTTGTAGCTTATGTTGAAGAGTGGTCTTTTCGTTTCTGATGGCATCAATCTGGTTAGAGTGTTCAACCTTCATAGCATTGATTTCCTTGGCATGGATTTCCTCCATGGTCAATAATTTATTCTGAAAACATATCTGACTAGCTTCCATGTATTTTATTAATTGCACTTGCTTTTCCTACATGACTAACAATCCGTTCTGAAGAGAAATATGACCGGATTCCATGTCCTTCATCATTGTGTTATGATTTTCTTGAATAATACTCATTTCTTTCTCATGATGATTCTTCATGTCGGTCCTCATGGCCTCCATCTTCTTAGCACACTTTTCTACTATGGTGGTTATGTGATTGGAGTGATTAATTTTCATGATTTCTATCTCCTCATCATGTTTTTCTAGCTTGGTGTACAAAGTTATCGTATCTTTTGCGTAATCAGCTATCAATTTTTCTTGATTAAGTTCCATGCTTTTAGCAGCTATGTTTGATTGAAGTGGATTTATTTAACCAACTGCTTTAGTTCTTAAATAACATGCTTATAATTTTCCCTTTCATTGTCGATACTGATTTGAAAACTTGTTCCTGCTTTTCCACTATCATGGATTTGTCTTGCAACGGTACAATCAAATTCATCATGCGAACATTCACAATGCTTGCAATATGGCATATTTCAATATGGATAATTATCTTGAAATTTTCTGTTGATAGTTGGGTTCTTTACAAGTTCACTTTCATCCTTTTGCATAATACTAGGGGCACAAGGTGAGCCACCTTGATCTCCATATCTATCTTTAAAAGCATCGATGATGTCTTATAAAGAAGTGAAAAAATTATCAAGATAATTACGAAACCAATTTCTAGCATCACCTTCCAATGAAAGGACAAAGAGCTGCATCTTGACATCTTCGTAATTATACCATGAAGGCCTACAATATATTATCATACAATGACCAAACTTTAAGAGTTTTTTGCAGCAGTGATTGCATTATTACCCGTGAACAGAGGAAAATTATTAATGTCATCTTCTGGAAAATCATGAAGAAAGTTAGTAAAATGACACGAGGCAAACAAGTCATCCATGATGACTTGCTTAAAGGGAAAAGGAGGGACCAAATGGATGCTAGAGAGAGGCCATTGCTCAAGAAAATCAAGAGATCCCCAAGAAGCGAGCTTCTCAAAGAAATTCTTGTAAGAAATGAAAGAAGTGGAATTTCCACTTGAACATGAATCTAGCTCTAAGATCCAAAAGAAAAAAATTGAAAGGTTAGTTAGGGAGAAACATATGGATACCAGGGAAGATTTCTTATCTGAGAAATAATGGATGAATAAGTGGAGTCATCACCCAAACAAGAAATCAACCAAAGTGTCTAAGTACTAAAGGTGCAGATGAAAAGATTAATGAGATGACTAAAGATAAGGTGATGAAAAGATGAAGAAATATAATAGTGCCAAAAAATGTGGTATTGATGGGATAAGGAATGATAAAAGACTGAAAAGATGAAGATGAATGTCGTAAAGCCAAGTTCCAATAAATTGGTCCCTGACAACGGTGCCAAAAAATGTTGGCATTGTTGGAAAAAATGATAATGATGATATGAGGAGAATGAAGATAAAATGTCGTTGAAGCGCTGAGAATAAAACATCCCCAGAAACGACGCAAAAAATTGTTGTCTCACAGAATGTCTAGGCACTGCGACAATGGCTCAGATCGGGGGTTGTCACCCTAATCCCCAATCTCTCTGTTTAAGTTGTCTCCCAACAATAGGATAAGGGGGGTAGACCCTATGGAAATGGAATGAAGGAGAAATAGTTGGGAACAAACCAGTTCGGGAGACACAGGCAAGCGACCAAGTACTTGTTTTAGATTTTGAAAGACTTCTAAGATTCGATTAAATTTAAACGATTGATATGAGTGCCTTATGGATTCAACTATCTTTCTAGGAAAATTAGGATCAAGTAATTGATGAAAAATTGTTGCTTGGATGAATAACTATCTTGTATGAAATGTAGATCCTAAAACTAATGTGAAAAGAAGGAATCTTGGTTAATTTTATTTAAAATTCCTATCTAAGTATTTACCCTTCGATCCTTTCTATATTGAGTATGATTTCGTAGTAAGTGGTAGAGAGAACATAAGTTGAAGCTCAATGAGTTGTGATTAACGATACCTCTCCTGAAAATCTAACATACTCGGTGCCTCCAGCACAGCAAAGAGCTGTGGCTCTGACGATTGCAAGGTCATTGTTTTAAGTACTATTAAAACCAAGCTTCTCAAGCAAATATGGGTGGGTACCTATCTTTCTATCGACCAAGCTTATGTTTGGAAGTAAATTTTAATTATGCAAGACTAACTTAATATGTGAATGCACGAGACGATTAGAAGATGGAACGAGATGAAGGGAGATCAAGGATTGAAAGTGCTTATGTCACAATTTATTTATGAGTTATATTCCAAAGCCTTAATTGCCAAAATGAATGTTCACTTTACTAGACTGAAAGATAAACTTCTCAACAATATGCTTCAAATATCACAAACTAATGCCCAATTAAATCACAAGCTTATCACTTCAATTTGTCTAGATTTTTTCCAATGCAATTATAGCTCAAAGAAAACAAAAATCTCTTCATAATTCTTTAATATCAATGCCAATGATATAGATGTTCAAAAAATACTCTAAATCTATTCAATTTACCACAATTCCATGGAACAATACTTAACAATTACTTGAAAAAATTCTCAAAGAAATATGCAATGAACATCCAAAAAATCGAGTAACTAAAACCAAGCTTAGAGTTAACTACATGACGAGAAATCTCAATAGATGTCAAGCATAAAAATGTTTAGAACCCTTAGCATGAAAAATACTTAAGCACTTAAATTTTGAAAACTATTACCATGGAAAAACCGTGAAATTCAAATGCTAAACACTCCAAGCAATTCTGGAATTAAAATGGTTTTCTTAAGTAACCCAAATATAGAAAAAAATAATTTTTTCTATAGTCAAACTTCAAAAATGTTAAAAAAAAATAAATCACGTTGACTATAAGGATTTAATTTCCACAAATCAAATTTTCTTTCTCAAGCATAAGGGGTCTAAATGAAAATTCAAATTTTATTTTAAAACTTTAAGTCAAAAAAAAAACTGATTTTTCTCTATGGTTTTAAGAAAATTAAAAAAAGGCAAAAGTGAAAAAAAAAAAGCTTTTTACAAAGGTTCTATTATTATTATTATTATTATTATTGCTTGCTTTGTGAATTAGGTTAAAGTAAAATGGAAATGAAAATTCGTGAGGGTTGCAGGTCGAGAAAGGAAAATCAGAAGAGAGAAGTTGAGGAGGAGGGAGCTTTGGCAACCGACAAGGGAAATAAACATGAGTAGAGATGGAGAGGGTTTGCAAGTATTGGGAGCAAGGATCAAAAGACGCAGAGGAAGATAGTCACGCAGACGAAGAGGTAATGTGGGAATAAGGAAAGAAGAACAAGGAGGGGATGCAGGTAGACAAGGAGGAGTAGACGCAAAGGAAAAAAGGAAATGCAAGAGGGAGGAGAGGAGATAGAAGAGGATGCGGGTAGAGATGAGACTAGGGCTGTGGAGCAGAATAGGAAAAGAGTAGGGCCACAGGCAGATTAATGCGGGCAAAAAAATAGCAATAGGCAGAGAGGGTTGCGACTTGGAGAAACAAAACACAAAGAGGAGAAGGGTTAGCAGCAAAAACATATAGAAGGAACCACGGATTTGTAGAGGATGAGGAGAAGAAACAAGCTGAAAGAAAAACGCAAAGGGTGAGGCCCAAATTTTTTTCCCAAAAATTTATTTTAATGATATTTTCAGAAATTTTGTGGACAAACCCAGATTTAAAATTCTTCCCTACAAACAAATTATTTATGAGACAAGATATTTCCCTCCAGGGCTTAGATCTGTTTCAGATATTAAAAAAAATTCCTTGAAAAACCTTCATATCAACACCTACAAAATGGAAGACAAAGATACCCAGATCTCGATATACGAAAATAAATAAAACCCTAAGACCCCAAATTAGAAAAAAATCTCAAATCTATACAAAATATCTACAGACCCATGAATAAGAGTTGCGGATCTATAAGATCTGAGGAGTATGAGTCCAACTTCGCTCCTCTATATTAATATCTAAAGCTCTTATTAGTCAGATCTATCAAATTTTCCACAAAATATTTAAAAGATTTTGGTTGTTTTAGAGAGGTACTAGTGCAAAAACACCCTGCAGAAAAAAATAATCGTTAGATAAATCCTAAAGCTTATATGAGGTATGTTATTCAAAAAATATGTGTTGAGAGTTGGTTGGTCCACCTAAGGACTATCCCCAAACGCTCAATGAAAACCTGAGAGATCTTTTGCAAACAATAGATCAACCATTAAACCAAGTAGAGAAATAGAATAACAATAAAATTCTGAAGAAATAGAGATACCTGTTAATTCAATCAAAATTTAAAATGTTGCCCTAGATCCAACAAGCTGAATAAGATACTTGTATTCAAATTCTTCTAGGAGAGCTATTGATTGATAGTTTTCACATAATATTAAGCAAAAATTAAAACAATGTTACCATAGATTCATGAAGAGGAACACTACCGCAAATGAAACCCCAAAGACTTTTTCATTTATTCCAGAAAACAGATAAGGGAGCTTGAGATCTTAGTACACGATTCAAAGATCGAATGAAAAAATAGACTGACACCAACCTCTAATTTATAGATAAAGTATCCAATGGCCAGTTGCCTTGATCCCTATCAGATTAATCTTAACCATTCATAAAGATTTGATTAATCTATAATCATCACCGTCGAAATTATTTATTTTTTTGAGGAAAAATCAATTTTTTTTCATTTGATTGATTTTTAATTAACTCAAAATTAATTATTCTGAGTTAATTTCCTCAAAAATGACTTTGACTTAACCACTAAGGCTCAAGGGTTCAAAATTTCTTAATTTCTTCATTATTTCCTTGGTCGGGGACCTCCAAAAATTAACTTCTTTAAAACCCACAAATTTCACCATTGGAGAATTTAATTTTACCAAGGACACAAAATTAATTAAATTTTTGGCTTAGGATTTTAATTTAATTTTTCGAGAAAAATTAATTAATTGACTGATGAAGGGATTAATAATTTTTCCAACCCTCTAATATTTGGCCATGGTGTCTAATTATGAAGGACCATGCACTAAATATTTTCTATATCAAGAGAGTACAATTTAATACATGAAAGGGGAACACCCGTTCATTATAGACCCTCAAATATCTACCCAATTCCGCGACTCAAAATATGATCTAGTAGACCAAGTAATTTGTAATAAAATAATCTGGCCAATTAGCTAGGATTATTCCCAAATTACCTTTACAAGGACTCGATAAAAAACACTATGGTTCACTTAATATATTGATAAAAAAATCCACCCTAGTTTTGGGGTAAGGTTGGAGGGAAAAACTCTGTCGATCATTTATGTCTAGAGACAGATGAATCAGTGAGACAAAAAACTTCCTAGTATAGAAATCGTCACCAAAATACTATGCTTACCTAGGTTGTTACATACATAATGTTCTTACTAAGGTCATTTACATTATAACCATTCAAAATGGGTTTACATCTTAAACAAACTGTTGACTAATGATGAAATCTGAATGATGTGAACACTTGAACATGATAGATCCCTTTTGTGAAAAAAGGGTGTATTGTTATGGGATCATTGACACAGAGTGGCCAACAGGGAGCACATGCATCAATGCACAAGCTGAAGGGAAAAAATATTTGACGATACTCCCACACTTCCAGTGATAGCAAACATTTATGGCCCAAGCTTAATTTTCAAAGAAAGTTGGGGATTAAGAGTTTTCTTTATTTGCCAAGTTGTTTTACTCTCCACTCGCACTAATTGGATAGTGGAAACATGGTAACTTTAGCATAATCAAGAAATGATTATAGTTTTAGAGTTTTGTATTTCCATTTATTTTATATGACTAAGAATTTATTATTATGAATATTATTTAGTACTACCCACAAAATTTCATAATAATATAGTCACAGTATGATGACAAAATATCATATATTTTGAGCTTTGGATTCTACTACATTGTTCACTAAATTTTATACAATCTTATCCATTCAATGAAATTACTTACAACTTTAACACTGGGTAATATATATATATATATATACACGAAAATTTTGAAATCCATTGGTAAGACCGTCCATCTTTCAATTTGAAAGGCCTCAATGGCCCTTGAACGATGCTTATTAATCAATTCGTAGATGAGAATTTCTAATTTTCTAATAAATAATAATATTTTCTAAACCTTTGATTATCCTCCACATGGAAATAGCTCAGTGATGACCTAGTCAGGGTCAATCCCGTCCATTGGTACATCAAACTGCTTGACCGGGGTGCAATCCCAACCGCAATTAAATTTAAAATATTCGTATATTTTTATTAGTTATTTATTATATTTAAATTAATTTTTAAGAATATGACATTCATCCTCCACGTCGCAATAGTTTAGTGCTCCACATGGCAGCATAGCATCATGACAAGGCCATCCATCCTTAAGTGGCAGTGCCTCAATGGCCCAGGTGGCAATAGTCATCTCAAACATGAGTAACAGTTGAGCCTATCCATTGGTTCATCTAGTTTCTTTTCTTGCCCGACTACCAACCAAACAACAAAAATTTAAAGATATTGAATGGTATTCGAATCAAGAAAAACTATTATTTAATTCACAAACGGGGGACCCTCAAGTTGAGTATCTGGGCAATCGGAGTAGTTCGAAAAATTAAATCACTTTACTGATTGCGATTTCCCAACATGAAAATATGTAGACTGTTGTTATTTTCAACACTTACGACTTCAAAATTTAAGGGAAATTTTTTATGTTTAGAAAACAAACTCACTGTATAATGCTCCTGTGTTTAAATTTCTCCAAGTTAGTTAAAAGACTTTTGTCCCTTCTAGGTCCACTTGTCTGTGGATGGCTCCTCCCTTGTGGCCTAATTCAGACTAAGTTGGGACCCACTCTAAGTTGGGAGTCATGCATTTCTCTTATCGTCAACTTAACACTTGTGCTTCGACTATTGACTAGTTTATGGGCCCATAATGTGAGGTCAAAAGGTCAAACTCCTAGCCCATTTGTAACTCTATCCTACACACCCAAATTTTGACTAACTATTGGTCCACATGAAAGGCCAGGAGGTCAGGCCTCTCCTCTCTTCGCAAATTTTAAGTCACGCCCCAACTATATGTTCTCAGGCTTATATCAATAATACATTGGCATTGCTTTCAATAATTTAATCATATTGGATACTTTTTTATAGCCTGACACACATAGGCGGTGCGCATATCCTATTGTATCATACTCGGGGCAAGAGTATTTCTGAGGTCGGAAGGTATGCTTTGGCTTTTCCATGGCCGGAAAGTTGCTTGGATGCTATTTTAAAATTTTGTTTTTTAGCATTTAAAGTTTCTTGATGTTGCTTTATCTACTCCAATGATGTCAAAAGTGATGTTTGAGGGAAGGGTAGTAGAATAAACCTCAGCTAACACATGATCTCCTGGTCTTGAATATGTTGGTATCCTATTTAGATTACAATGAAATCATTGATTTCAAATTTTCAATTGATCCATCAAATTTCAACCTAATATTCTAGATTCCTATAACTATGGATGTGATTGTTTTATCTTTACCAAACTTATTGATATATTGATTTTCAAAGATATCCCAACAAGAAATCTAGCCATCATAGTTTTTGATAATTTTCCCGAGTCTATAACAAAATTGTCAGAGATGTGGTATATGTAGTATTGAATTGTTATGATTTCCTAACGAATTCTCATGCTCTTTAGGTATATAGAGAAGGTATGAAAACTATTCAAGGTTTCGTTGGATCCATTTTTCCCATGTATTCTTGTAATTCCAGTGTGTAGGCAATCAAATGACATATTTCATTTTCGTAAACAGTTGTTAAAGTCTATTGTGCAAGGGTAGAATTGATTAAGATGCCTACATGCAAAGACTTCTCTTTACCATCAAATTGCAAGTGTCACAAGAGGTTGATTTAAATTGCTAGAATGCCATGCTTTTGTGGAAATCGGAATAAATTTTCATTTCCGTTCATATGAATCACCCATAACTTCATTTCCATTCATGTGTATTGTATCAAATCAACTATAAATCTCTTCATAATCATACTATAAAAATTTTCTATTGATTTTCATATAATAATTAAATCAAACACATCAAAATTGCTAGCTATGTTGAAAATGAGAGCAGCTCAATGTTATACCTTTTTGAGTATCAAATTCTGCCATAAAATAGGAACATAAATAGCTTGGACTTGATAGGCTTCATGTGATAGTAAAAAATACATTGCAACATTATTAAGAAATGTTGACTCGATATCCCAAGATTCAATCAGAGTTGAAGATTACTTTTCATAAATATACCAACAAGTAATCTAGGCATCATCACATTTGATAAAGCTCTTGGGCCTATAAAAAACTTGTTAGAGAAGAGAGTTTTTAATAACCATACTTCCCCTGGACAATTGTAAACAATTGCCTAAATTATTTCCAGGTATGTGTTGATTTGGCTACTAATGTCATGTGCTTCCAGTGTGTAGGTAATCAATTGACATATTTCATTTTCACAAACAACTTTTAGAGTCTAATGCTTAAGAATGGAATTGATTAAGATGCATGAATGCAAAGACTTATTTTTACCATAAAACTACAATTGTCACAAGATATTTATTTAAATTTCTAGAGCTCCTAAGTGTACAAAAAAATTGTGAGAGTTGTAGTTTTTGCAGTATTAAATTGTTTTGATTGCCTAAGGGATGTTGATGTTCTTTAGGAACAAAGAGAAGGTGTGAAAACTAGTCAAGGGTTTATTGGGGCCATTTTTCCTATGTATTCTATCAAATTCGATAGAAAGTTGTTCATAATCATACTTCACATGGGCAATCGTAAACAATTGCATGGATTATTTTGAGCTATGTGCTAATTTGGTTAGTAATGTGTAGTGCTTCAATTGTGTAGCTAATTAACTGACATATTTAATTTTCATGAACAACTATTAAAGTATAATGTGTAAATATAGAATTGATTAAGACTCCCAAATGAAAAGACTTATCTTTACCATCAAACTGCTAGTGTCACAAGAGATTAATTTAAATTGCCAGAATGTCGTGCTTTTGGGAAACCTGGAATAAATATTCATTACCTTTCAAATAAATCACCCATAGCTTCATTGTCATTACTTCATATTGTATCAAATCAACTATAAAGTTTTCCATACTATAAAGTTCTTTTATTGGTTTGCACCATCAACTAAGAACACAAACATCCTAGAGTTAATAGGCTTTTTATAACAGTAAAAAAATACATTACAAGATATCTTAAGAAATGCTAACAAAATATCCCATGGTTCAATGGGAGTGGAAGATTGCTTTTCAAAAATATGCCAACAAGTAATCTAGCCATCATAGCATTTGATAAAGCTCCTAAATCTATAAAAAAAAAAAATTGTGAGAGATGTAGTTTGTGCACTATTAAATTGTTCTAATTACCTAAGGGAAATACATGTTCTTTAAGAACAGAGAGAAGGTATGACGACAATGGTAAAAAATTGTTTGAATTATGTTAATCCATGTGGTCATTTGGCAAGTAATGTCCTATGCTTCCACTGTTTAGGTAATCAATTGACATATTTCATTTTCATAAACAACTTGTAAAGTCTAATGTGTAAGAATGGAATTGATTAACATGCATGAATGCAAAGACTACCTTTTTACCATCAAACTACAAGTGTCACAAAAGATTAATTTAAATTGCTAGAGTGTCATGCTTTTGTGAAACCTAGAATAAATTTTCCTAGCCTTTTAAATAAATCACCTATCACTTCATTTACATTCCTATGTATTCAACCAAATTCACTATAAATTTATTCATAATCATACTATAAAGTTTTTCTATTGATATGCATGCAATAGTTAAATCAAGCACTTTGAAATTGCTACCTGTGTCAAAAATGAGACCAACTCAATCTTGTATCTTTCTGAATATGAGACTCCATCACCAGATATCAACATAAACAACTGAGTTAATAAGCTTTCTATGACAATAAAAATTGCATTGCAACAGGATTGGGCATAGGACACATATCTCATAAACATATTCAATTTCAACTTTGGTATTAAAAAAAAAAAAACTCAGTGTCAAAAATTGATTGTAGAATGCTGGTTTTCAACTGCACAGTTCATGGACCCTTGCATCAATGTAAGATGTCATATAAATACTAAAATAATTATAGCATGTCCAAGATTTTCTTTAATCATACGTGATGCTAAAAATGAAATATTATCCTTATGTAAAGTAACATCCTAGAAAAGTTGCTAGGCTCCTTCAAACTTTCTCTTTGTCCTCAGAGTCCTTCTCTTCAATGTTGAACATGTGTGAAGCATATGTTCCTATGAAGCTAACCCATTTTGTATAGACCTCACGAATTGCAAAAAAGTGAATGGGGATGGAAATGAACAATGTTGAACTCACACATTGAGACAAGGTTCTCAAGTCTCCTTTTCTTTTTAATATACTTAACATCAAATTTGGAAATTAATTTGATATGTTCAAATGGTAATTGTAGAAACTTTTGGAAAGTTTGTTGCGTCCATATTTCGGTTTCAGTGACCACTCTGAAATCTTTTATTGTGCTATCTTTTTAATGTTGTTCAATCATAGATTTGGGGATTGCATCCCTTATTGGTTTGGATCCAAGAAGATCAAATTCCTCAATCAATTTTGTTCCAATCTTCCATACCTTCGTGCAATATTCAATAGCTTTCTTAGACCACACTTGTATTTATGTTTCTTTTGATTCTTTCAGCTTAATGGAGCATACACGAGTCTCGTGTCCTTCTTAGTGGCTTTAGGAATATGTTGTGGTTCTAATTTCATTTTCCATTCGAGAATTCATGAAATCTTGCTTTGATACTTCTACCTTCTTCGACCAAAGATTCAATCTTTTCATTAAGACTTTCAGTTTCATGATAAAGTCTACAAATTTTATCCATTTTTCTGTAGAATCTAGCTTGATATTTTCTCAGTATTTGGTTAACTTGCATTGCATATTCCTTGAATAAATTCAGACTATGTTTAGCATGACAGTCTTGTTTCAGTTGAGATTTCAAAGTTTCAATTTCTTTATTTAGTGTTGCAGTCATAAATTCTATAACATCCTTGGTTAAAAATCCATGTAAAAAAAGTATAAGACTAAGGTCATGGGGCACGTATTCCAAGTTGAATGTTGGGAAAAACATCCTAATGTGGGTGTCCATTTAGTTCATTATGGCTAAAGGAAAATGGAAAAAGAAAAGGCAAAGGCTTTGGAAAGATACGAGGAATTAATTGGCATTTCATTTATGAAAGTAATGGAAATTAGGAGAAAAGGAAGGTGAAAGGTCACAGGTTGCATGTGAGGAGGAAAATGAAGGAAAATAGTGGAAAATTGAAGAAAATAGAGGCCTCATTGATAAAAAGGCATCTAAGGATCAATTCATAGGATTTTGTCAATTCCATTTTAAAGCTCTCTCTCTATTCTCTATCTCTCTCACTCTTGGACACTTAGAGTTTTTCTTGGAGCACTTCATCATTTTATCAAGAAAGAAAAGAAGGCAAAGGAAAGAAAGGATCAAGCAAGGAAGAGCATGATCTAGCAGTTATAGCGAGATTATCTTCATGCGTGCTTTCCTTGCTAGTTTTGACATGCATGGTTTTGCATGTGTGTTCCTGGTTCTCTTGTTGTCATTGACATAGGTTTTTCCGGGTACGACAATGTTTTCAACCTAGCTTGGCCATTTCCGGATAGCCTTGAGGTGATGGGTTCTCATGTTTAGGTGGAGCTAGATTCCCAAATGGATTCTAAGTTGAGTGAGGTGGATCTCTGAAAGGAA
This sequence comes from Pinus taeda, assembly GCA_000404065.3. Lineage (NCBI taxonomy): Eukaryota > Viridiplantae > Streptophyta > Pinopsida > Pinales > Pinaceae > Pinus > Pinus taeda. Next base: position 40,884 of record APFE030654009.1, read on the forward strand.
GAACACATGGCCTAGTGATCCCTGAATCAGACTATGGATTGTAGTAAAGCCTTGGCCTAGCAACTCCTGAACTGGACTGTGGGTTGCGGTAAAATCAGATTTTGTGTTTCCTCAGTGGGCTTAGGAATACTTGACCGGTGAATGGTTGGATATACAGTAAATCTAGAGGTGGGCGCCCTTTATTAGGCCTAGGAATCCTTTGCCAGTGAATGGTAGGATATACAGTAAAGCCTGGAGCATGGTTTCTCGATTATGGCCTAGTGATCCTTAAATCATACTGTGGGTTGTGGTAAAGCTTAGGGACTAGGAGACAGTAAAATTCCTCATGTTGTAGGTGGATAAATCCAGTGGATTCCATGCTCATTCAGTTCATTTTCGGTTATGAGTCCCACATTCATGCTTGAAATATGGCACGCATGTGATTGGTTGAATGATCCATAAACTTCTATGGATATTCCAATTGACAGTTCATCACAACAAATCTAATAATATTATATAAAAAATCTGATATTCTACACTATTATAATTTTATTTAATTTCTAGATCTATAAAATTAATTGTAATTAGTGCATGCATGTAAAATTAAATCAAGCATAAAACTAGAGAACGACAAAATAAGTTCACACACACATAATAAATAAGAGATTCTCTCTCGGAAACTATTTCGGGAGAAAACCCAGCTGGAAGGTGAGGTTGCTTCACTCTCTTTCTCTGTCTTGAAATATGGTTGTAGAAACAAAGAAGTAATGTATGTGGCCCGTGGGCTGCTACAGTGCACAAATCCTCTCTTTGTGCTCTACCTCCTATCTCTAATGGCTATATTTTCTCAACTCTGGAACAAAATGCTCTCGAAAGAATGGAGTGCCTCTACCTCCTAGTGACCCGATTATAACACAACCCAATAGCCTACTAGTGGTTAATTTTGACTACATCAAATCTTAACTAGAGTTACAAAATAGACTCTTCTAGAGCATTTTACGTTACAAACACGTTTCTAGCCCCTTTTCAATGAATAATGGGGTTGACGTGGCATCCTCTCGAACTATAGGCTTGAAAACAGGAAGGTCAACTTCTGAATCACATAACTTTTGCATACGGACTCTGATTGACGTGATTCTTGCACCGTTGGAAATATCTTTCTGTGTAGAATAGCATGAAAAGGTGCTACACTTAAGTGATAGAGTTTTAACCCTAGAAAATGTCGTTTTATGCCTCAAAACGATCCCGGAATGTTTCGGACCCTGTTTTGCCAAACTGGATCCTGCTAGTAAAAACGGTCCCGTGAACTCATTACTCCACGTTTTCTACTCCAAATGCATCAATATGGATGAAAAACAATATAATGATCCAATTCAGATCACACTTCCCCATTTTGGGAGGCTTTTGGTCCCCAAAATATTTTACTAAATGAGGTGAGCAAATTTTTCCTCCACCTTCTCTCTGGTGTACCATTTAGCTTTGCTTAGAAGTTGTCCCTTCAACCCAATATACTAAAGGTATTTTTGCCCTTATCTTGTAGTTCTGGACATCTTCTATAAAAATGTATCTTTTGTCAACTCTGCCTGAGTGTCTGGTGCCAAATCCTCCATAGAAGGTAGGACCTATTCCTCTTCCTGATCTAGCATTGAAGGCTCATGGAGTTTCAAATTCTCCACATTTACGACTAATTAAATGCGCATATATGATGGTAAATTGAGTCAATATGCATTATCACCCACTTTTTCCAGTATCTCAAAGGGACCATACCTTAGAGCCTTGATTTTCTTACCAAGCCCTTGCTGCCTCTCTTTGTTCAACTATAGCCATAATTTGTCTCCCACCTTGAATGATTTCTCTGTTTTGTGCTAATCATTCCTAGCCTTATACTTCATCTGTGAATTTTGCAATGTTTCTTGTACCTATAGATGGATCTGTCTGATCTTCTCTATTAATTTTTCAGCCTTCAAAGCATCTCCTGTAATTTCTTCCTTCACTCCTCCTTGCTGCCCATTTGCAATATCCAAATGTGAATGTGGAAAATATCCAAAACAAGTTTCAAATGGGGACTTTCTTGTAGAAGTGTGGACTACTCTATTATAAGAATGTTGTATATATACCAGATTTTCATCCCAGGTCTTCAAATGCTTCTGGTTGTAACCCTTCAAAAGTTGCACCAAAGTCCTATTAACTAATTTTGTCTGCCCATCTATCTGTGGATGCAATGTTGTATATCTCTTCAACTTCGTGTCCATCTTCTCCCACAATGTAATCCAGAATGCACTAATAAATCTTGTATCCCTGTATGAAATGATGCTCCTTGGTATCCCAAAGTGTACCCAGGCATGTCCAAAGAACAAGTTTTTTGCTTCTTGTTCGCTGATGGTCTTTTTACACGGCATCAGAACACACATCTTGTTGAACCTATCAACTACCAAGAACAGGTAGTCATGTCCCTTCCCGGTTATTGATAAAACTCCCACAAAGTCCATGGAAATGCTTTCCCAAGGACGAGTAGGTATAGGTTTGTTTCCTGTTGCTAGGCTTACTGGTACAATAAAGCATGCATCCTCTTATTAAACTAGCTACTTGTTCTTGCATATTGGGTCAATACACATACCTCTACAAGTTAGCCACACTCTTCCCTACACCAAAGTGCCCTGCAACCTTAGAGGTGTGAGCCTCTCTAATCAGCTGCAAATGCTCACCTTTAGGAACAAATAGTTTATCCAGCCTGTAGAGTAACCCATCCTGGAGATGGTAGTCAACTGCTGATACACCTTCTTGAAGTCCTCATCTTCTGAGTATGCCTCTCTGTATACATCATGGGTGAATGGCTCCATGTGCATAAGAGTCCCCAAAGTTGTAATCTTTGATGTGGGTGGCCTTGAAAGCATATTGGCCAAATTGTTTGTGCTACCCTTCTTATACTTGATCACCAAATGAAACTGTTGTAAAAACCCCATCCACTTATAGTGCCTAGTTTGTTGTAGCTTATTTTGGGCTTGCAGGTACTATAACATCTGGTAATCTGTGTGGATTATTGTCTCCTTTCCCATCAGATAGTGCTTCAACTTCTTCACATCTTGCACCATGGTACAAAGCTCCTTGTCATAGCTAGGGTAGTTAAGAACTTCCCCATGAAATACTTCAGAATGGTATCAAATGAGCCTTCCTCCTTGGATCAAGACAACTCCCATAGCATACCCACTCACATCTGTCTCCAAGTCTTCGAAGTTTCATTGCAAGTTTGGTAATGCTAGAATTGGTGCTTCACTGATCTTCTTCTTTAACTCATCGAAATCCTTCTGCTACCCTGTTCCCCACTAGAAACTCTTGCCACTTGATGTTATGGCATGGAGCGGTGTTGCTACCACTAAAAACGAGGCTATGAATTTCCTCAGGTACTGTTCTGCTCCAATGAAACTCATAACTTCAATAACATTAGTGGGCACTGGCCATTTCATGATGGCCTCCATCTTGGAAGGATCTATCTTCAATTATCCTCCACCAATCACATATCCCAAATACACCAAAGACTACTGCACAAATTCACACTTCTTGAGATTTTCTAGCAGTGAGTGCTTCTTCAATGTTTCCAGCACCTGGGTCAAATATGAAATATGCTCCTCCCAGGTAGCACTATGTACCAGTATATCATCCAAATAGAAAATAATAAATGAATCAATAAAAGTTTGCAGTACATCATTCATTAATCACATAAATGTAGCTGGTGCATTACATAGGCCAAATGGAATAACTAACCACTCATACAAACCCTGCCTAGTTTTGAAGGCGGTCTTCCATGTATCTTCTTCTTTGACTCAAACCTAGTGATATCCAGACTTCAAGTCCAACTTGGAGAAATACTTTGCTTACTGCAACTGATCTAGCAGATCATCTATCCTAGGCAGGGGGTATATGTTTTTTAGCGTGATTTTATTCAACGCCCTCTAATCTGTACACATCCGCCAAGTCCCATCCTTCTTTGGCAAAATTATGAAGAGTGACCCACATGGTTATGCACTAGGTAAAATGACACCATGTTCCAGCAGTTGTTGCAACTGTTTCTTCACCTCACTTGCTTCTATAACAGACTACCTATACATCTTAATATTTGGTAATGGGTAGTTTGGAAATAGTTGGATCTCCTACTCCACTTCTCTCTTAGGGGGTAGCCCTTTTGGCTCTTAGAACACATCCTTGAATGCCTGTAACAACACCTCTAATTGCTATTTTTGTTTCTTAGTACACCCTTCTAGGGATGCCTTGCCTCTTATTGACTCCTCTACAAACTGATTTTCCCTTAAAAATAATAAAACATGCTTATTACTGGAACTGATCAATTTCTTGGCTTGGTTGGCACTTACTAGTGAAATTGTCGACTTGCCTTTGTTCGAATTGATGATGAATTATTTTCCATCCTTGATGAGCTGATACTGGTTAGCTCTCCCCGTGAATATTGCATCACTCATTTACATGTATGGACTCCCAAACACGATTCCACATATATCAAGGGGAACCACATCCAGATCTACTACATCAATAAAATCAGCACTAATAGCAAATCTAATTTTACATTGTTTTGTTACCTTCAGATCTGCATCCTTATGTACCCATCCTAGTGGATATGGGTTTGGATGATCACGAAATTCCAACCCCAACTTCTTGACTAGATTTGTTGCAATGAGATTTGTCTACGATCCTGAGTCAAACAAAGCATAAATCTTCGTCTCCTTGACCTGTATCTTTACATGGAAGAGTTTGGTCATTTCTTTCTCTTCATGTTGCTGAAGGCTACTCAGATTCACCTCCTTCTGCAATGACATGCATATGATCTTCTCATCCACATCTGAGCTAATTTCAACTTGGTTTCTCGAATGAGTGGCCATGAGATTCTTCTTCTTATTATCTTTCTTCTTGTTCTTCGAGTTTAGCTATGGATGCAATTTCCATCACTTCTCCTCTTTATGGCCATCAATCTTGTAGTAGTTGGAGTGGTTTCTAGGATCTTTGCAATGGTGTGTTGTGGCTACCGTATTTTTATCTTTTCCCCCTTTTTGCTTCTTCTTCCCCTCCTTAGAAGCGTCTTGTTGCTCCTTTTGCTTCGATCCACTTGATTGTGCTCTTTTCAGGCCTATGTTCTCTTGGTACTCTACCTATACACGAGCCTTGTCCACCGTTTTGGGCTTGAACATCATCACTTTCTCACATGGATGCTAGTGCAGACCCCCCAAATACTTAAGGAGTACATCTAGGTTCTTTGGAGAGATACCCAACATTATAGCCATCTTTCTAAATTCTATGGTGTACTCCTGCACGCTTTAGCCCAGCTTTTGCTTGAAGTAATGCCACAGATCCATTGGTCTTCCACGTTCCCAATGGGATAAAATTGTGACTTAATGAGGGTTTTGAAATCCTCCCACTTAGTCATTGGAGGATACCTCTCCAACCTTAGGGTTTCCGTGTGACTTTCCCACCAAGTTAGTGTATGGCCCTCCAATTTCAGTCGCGCGAATGAGATAATTTTCCCTTCCTCGATCTGATGGACACTTAAACAAATTTCCAGTTATTTCAACCAGTGGTTCAACTTCAGAGCATTGATATCGCCATGGTATGGCTTGATATAGACTTTTGCTTCCACTTTTAACAAGGATTGGTTCATGTCACTCGAACTAGGTTTATATTTTTTGGGTTCTTTCTTCGACTGGTTATCTACGACTTCCTGATCTCCCAATCCCCTTTCTGATTTGTCCTCTGCATTTGAACCCCCTTCTTCTCCAAATATCCCCAACTTATTTCTTAGGGCCTCCATGAGGAGGTTTACATTGTGGTTTATATCCATGACTTATTCTTCGAGTTGGGAAAACCTCACCTCTGTAGGATCACGAGGTTCATTTACAGATTCATCACCCATGATTAAGGTTTTACAATTTTCGGCCTCACTGATTTAGATCCCTGCAATCTCCACAAAATACCCAAAGAAACCCGCTCTGATATGAAAAGATCCATAAACTGCCATGGATATTCCATTGAATAGTTCATCAACAGATCTGATAATGTTATATTAAAAATGTGAGATTCTACACTATTACAGTTTTATTTAATTTCTAGATCTGTAAAATTAACTGTAATTAGTGCATGCATGTAAAATTAAATCAAGCAGAAAAGTAGAGAACAAAAAAATAAGTTCACACACACATAATACACAAGATATGCTCTCTGGGAAACCCTTCCGGGAGAAACCCCAGCTAGAAGATGAGGCACCTTTTCTCTCTTTCTTTGTTTGGAAATATGGCTACAAATACAAAGAAATAATGTCCTATCTCTCATGGCTATATTTTCTCAACTATGGAACAAAATGTTATCGAAAGAATGGAATGCCTCTACCTCCTAGTGGCCCGGTTATAACACAACCTGATAGCTTACTAGTGGTTAATTTTGACTACATCAACTCTTAACTAGAGTTACAAAATAGACTCTTCTAGAGTCTTTTACATCACAAATACATGGCTAGCCCCTTTTCCACGAATAATGAGGCTGACACGACATCCTCCTGAACTATAGGTGTGAAAATAGGAAGGTCAACTTTTGAGTGGCATAACTTTTTCATACAGACTCCGATTGACGCAATCCTTACACCATTGGAAATCTCCCTATGTAGAATAACATGAAAAGGTGTTATGACTGTTAGCATCTTGCTCATAGCAAGTATTCATCTTTCATGATTGACAATTCTACATGCCAAATATGTCATACTTTGCATGCTGCAATGTTCCATATTTGCTACTGAGGCCAAAGAAGTGTCCATGAGAGTGTGCTAGTATAAGTGCCTCTACTATATTCCAATTTTGATGAGTTATTCCATTTTTTAAGAATTTTCAGTTAAAGGGAGGTCTAAACAGCTTAATCTTGGTCTCCCTAGGTTTCAATTTCCTGTTGTAGAATGTAGAGAATCATTATCTGTCCAAACTGCTTAATCTTGGCAGATTCTTAGATAGGTAGAGAAGCAAGGGTGCTCAACAGCCTAATCTAAACCCATGGATGAAATAAGCATAGATGTAGATAGGAGGACAGTAAAAATAAAAAGTTGAAAAGCTGGGTTTGCTAGTTCAAGTGCACCCAAACCAAAAGAAGAAAAATTGCTAGGTAAAGTAGGCTGGGTAAGCAGTGTTGTGGTTGCAGAAATCAAGCTATGTGATCCATTTCATGTTTTCAAGTGTTATATTTATCCAGATCACAATTTGGAGGCACTTTTTCATTTGATTAGATCAAGCAAGGCATCTCTAACTCCCCCTTCTTCTTATTCCCCAAATCACTCACTAACATCCCCTTGAAGACCTTGGGATTTGCCCAACCAGTCCAGTTTCATTAAAAACCAAGTTGACAGTTGAGTTGACTTAGTGAAAAGAAGCCACATTTCTTGTGTAAAAATTAATCTTTACACAATCCATTCATTTCCCTATGCTTAAGTTTCCATTCTATAAACTTATCATACATCCCCTCCTTTGCATTCCAAAGACCTCATATTAACATCTAACTCTATTATCTAGCTCCCTAAATCATTTCCCCTCCCCCTATTCTACAAAAAACTATATAAAAACCCCAAAAACACTAAATATCCCTCCCCATGGCAACTATAGCCAAATAAATACAAGTTGGGAAACCTTAGGTCCATTTGGGACCCATTGTTAACTCCTTCGCGTCATTATCCTTGGGATTTATTTAACTTCTGGTTAAATAAATAACCATATTAAACCCCCCCACACATAACACCATACCATACCCCGCGCATGCATAACATTTGGACTTCATTGATATTTGATCAATAAATAACCATAACCCCGAGCGCACATTTAACCCATAAACCTAAGGTTTTAACCACCCGAAGCCGCAAATAATTAACCATTATCGAGTGCGCTTTTCCACTAAACTCCGTTCACTTTGCCCTCCCATCCACCATAGGATCGGCCCTCCCAAATTCGACGGCCCTAATGAATATCGGGCGCCCCTTCATAACGGTACGATAGTACCCGATGGTCGACGGTTTCACCGTCGTACACCGGGACAGCTGTCGGCCGCCTATTGCATTGGGCCGCCCCTGACACATACCACTCCCGTACCAAAAGCGGTCTGACGCAAACCGCTTACCGCCCTCTCCGCTTGCCTGCGTCACCGCATGACGATGCCGCCACGTCGCCTACCACTGTGTTGTACCTGCACCGTGTCACCCGCTGACGTCACCCTGCCACATCACCCTGCCACGTCACCTCGCTGACATCATCCAACGTACCATTGCTGACGTCATCCGCCGTTCTGGGTCCCACCGTTGACGTCATGCTGACGTCATTGCCAAAAAATGCGCAAAGGCAAAATCGTAGCTTAGGAAGCCCGGAATGAAAATCTGAGGCAGTTTTTGATGCTAATCATACATCGCTAAGAAAAAAGGGCCAAAATGGAAAGCCTCATCCAGCGCATGGCTTGCAGCAGTCATTTTTGCCGAAAAGGGATAAAATCGTCGATTTAACAGTTTAAAGAAGATCAACAGAGAAAGAGAGCCCCGATTCAAGTGTTAAAGATTATCAGAGGAAAGATAAAGCCCAGATTCAATTAAAAAAGTATCAATGAAGCGGCAAAGAGTATCAGATCGACAATATCAAAGCAGGTGAATACTAAAAGCCTCCATCAAAGTCAAAGAAAGTGGTGAAGCCACTTAAGGCTCTCAGATCACAGTTAATGCACATCAAAGCCACTCAAGGGCAGTGGAGCAGAGACCAATGCGCAGTTATGATAAATGGCCAGCGCATAACAACAAAGGCCACATAGCCTCATTTTTTGTAACAACTTCCCCCAGCACAGCATTAGATAGATATTTTTTACATTACTTGCAAGAGAAGTTAGGTTAAATCGCAGTTGTTTCCTCAGATCTTTTATCAGATCTTTTTTGTAGATATTTTGCCTATAAATATAGCCTTGAATGATGTAATAAGGGTTGTTGGTTGGTGGGCCAGTTGATGATTTCTTCGTTCTGAACTGCGCTGTAAAATATCAGAATGTGTTAATACAAATGGCTGTTGAAGTTCACTGTGTCTGAATGATCTGAAGGTGGATTGGATGTTCTGGGACTTGCTACAAAATTCCTGTGTCATGCTAAGGAACAATAAGTTATACTAAACTGTGTCTTATGTTTTCTATTTTGTAACTCTCATCTATGTTTCATGATCTTGGTAACAGAGAAAAAGAATAGCATAAGATTTGTTTGAATGCGCCTTATGTTCAATCTCTATTATCTAATATGTTTTCTTCAGGATTAGTCATAAATATGAATTCTTAACTGCTCATGTTTGCACTAGTTCTCTCATTTTGAATACTGTTTAGGAATTCTTAATTGCTCCTAGACAATATTCATCCATTTTTCCCTCTGCCAGCATAATGAAAGATTCTTGATTGCCTTTCATTCCTTGACTTCATTCCATCATTACCAAATTTGAAAGTTGTTTCCTAGCATGACTATCCTGCTCTGTGGTACTACCTTTTCACCAAGAAACCCTTTCAATATTTACACTCTAAGTGACTCCATCGCCCAATGGAAAAAAACAGTCATATACTTGCATCCCAGTTCTGTTTGAGATCACCATCCAACAATCTTAAAACTCAAACCCTGTTCATCATAGCTAGCCTAAAATCATCCCTTAAACAAAGCTAAATCCCAAAGAGAGAGCCCTCTCTGGCTACAGGTAGGCTAGGACCTGCAGCTAAAAGATTGGTTAGTGGTTACCTCGGCCGTATTCCCTTAGGAGTCAAAGGGAACAACTTGAGCGATAACATAATGGCGAATCCACTGGGGACAATCATCTGTTCATCACTATAAATCCCCATTTTTTGATCAGTTTGCCTTTCAAATAAGTCTTAAACTTGTTTTGAAAAACACCAAAAAAATAAAAAAAAAAATCTCAAAAAATCTCAAAATATTTTGTTTCTTATTGCATATTTTCTGATTTGTGTGGTGGACAGAGATCAGGCCCTTCAAATTTAATTTAGTTATCCACCTGGTGACTCCACATAATCCTCATAATAAAGACTCCACTGGAGAAATGAACCCAAGAGAAATATACGAGCAGATCAGGCTTTTGACCTGGATTACTATCCAAGAGGTCATGTTCTTTCTCTTCCATAAAATTTTGCTATGTATATTGTATTTTAAAAACGATTTTAAATTAAATTTTTATGATTTTCCTTTTGAAAATATTGTTGAAAAGCCTCCTTGCACATTAGAACAACAACCTTTAAATACTACTGAAAATCATCATACGGCCAAGGAGGAAACAAATGTCAAAGCCAATCATTCTACCCTTGTTCATATCGAGCCCATTCAGCCAATCCCTGTACATAATCTTGTGCCTCGTAAGGTTCTTGACAGATATAAGCCCCTTGTTTTGCCTCCCGTGCTTAATCCTCTGCCCAAAAATCATCCTGAGTATCTTCCAAGATTTGATGGAGAGAATGGTATTACTGCGCAAAAGCATATCCAGGCCTTTGAAGACTATCTTAATATATTTGAAGTGGAGGACGAGGATGTTAGTATCAGGTTGTTTGCCCTTTCTTTTCAAAGCGAAGTTAGGACTTGGTTTAAAGCATTGCATGAGGCTAGCATCTCTAATCTTCAGCAGTTTTCCACGCTCTTCCTTAATAGATGGATGATCAAACTCAATTACCTCTTGCTCATTGAAGAATATAATCAGTTAGAAAGACGTCCAAATGAATCTGTTCAGCAATTTTTTGATCGGTTCAATCAAGTTTATCATTCTATGCCTTTGAATATTAGACCTCCCCCTGAGTAGCTCTATTGCATTATCCAAGAGCTTTTGATCCGGAAATCGAGTTCCATTTGAGAGAAAGATGCCCATCCAATTTCGAACAGATGCAGGACATAGCTGTGGACGTGGACGCAAATCTAAAGATCAGGGAAGAAAGGCGCAAAGCAGAGCAAGAAGAAAGACTTCATGGTTTGTTACAAAAGTCAGAGGAAATGATCACAATGAAAGTGGAATGTTTAGAGCACCAGAACACATATGTTTCGCAAGAGGAAAGTAATGACATCCATGAACAAACCTGCCACAAAACAGATGACATATTTGTACAGCCATACATGATGGAGCAGTCTCCTGATATACTATATGAATATAACAGCTTCTCTTCTTTCAACTGCTTGCCAAAATACGATGAGTATGATGATGATTATGAGCCTAATGACCAAATCAGCCTTGCAGAGGAGTCAGAGCCTATTTTGGCAGAAAGCACAGTCTATGATCAACAGCCTAAAATCAATGATCAACATGCCTATCTCAGCTATGAAGTAAAGGAGGAAAGCGAAGAAAATTTTGATTTCAGCAAAGGAACTTTACCTTTCTGTGTTGATTCTTTTCAATTTATTAAAGAGAACTATCATGCAGTTAATAAGAAAGTATCAGTAAGTGTTGATAATGATCATCTGGAGGAAACCCAAATCATTGTTCAAAATATATTATCTCTAGTTTTACAGCCCCAAAGAGCCATCGAATATCAGATTGAGGAAGATTCGAAAGTGACTGTTCGTGACCAAGCAATCCAAGTGGATCCCCGGCCTCTTTGTTTTCAACCATCTGAGTTTTTTGAAGAAGAAGAGGAGCAGCTTGAGCAGTTCAGTCAAGGGCCATATGAGTCTGTTTGTAATAAGTTGCAAATATCAGTTCATGTTGTATATGATTCATGTGCTGACAGGGTGTATGATGAAGTAAAGAAGTACTCTTCTCCATTAGCAGGCTGTGTGCCTCAATATCAAAATGTTGATGATATCCAGTTTCCAAGGCATGATAGTGATCCCAAACTTTTGTACAGTTCTTCAATGAAGCCCAACAATAATGCATATATGCTGCAGGACCCATTTGTACAGTTTCTTGTTTCAGCAAAGAAGGTCAGCAATTTTCTGATCTTCTCAGAAGTTAACAAAGTTATATATGATAGCAAGATCTCCATTTTTACCACCAGCAAGCATAAGCAGCAAAGCTCACCAATGTTTATAATGCTTAAATGGTTGCACTGGCTATTTGATTTCACCTAACAGCAAAGAAAGTGCTGATTAGAGTAGGTAGGTAGGATTTTAGTTTTCTGTTTGGATAGCAAGCTTGCTGCAGTTGAAGCCCGAAGTGAAGGCCTAAGCTCTTCAAGTCTGTTGTCATGTTCATAAATAAAGTAGCCAGCAAAGGGAATTTTTCAGAGTACAACAACAACTAAAGATTAAGGCATTCTGACCTGTTGTTCTTGACGTTTCACAAGGAAAAGCCATCCTCAAGTGGAGCCACTTTTAGCATCCTGCTCATAGCAGGTATTCATCTTTCATGATCAACATTTCTGCATGCCAAATATGTCATACTTTGCATGCTGCAATGTTCCATATTTGCTACTGAGGCCAAAAAAGTGTCCATGAGAGTGTGCTAGTCTAAGTGCCTCTACTATATTCCAATTTTTATGAGTTATTCCATTTTTTAAGAATTTTCAGTTAAAGGGAGGTCCAAACAGCTTAATCTTGGTCTCCCTAGGTTTCAATTTCCTGTTGTAAAATGTAGAGAATCATTATCTGTCCAAACTGTTTAATCTTGGCAGATTCTTAGATAGGTAGAGAAGCAAGGGTGCTCAACAGCCTAATCTGAACCCCTGCATGAAATAAGCATATATGTAGATAGGAGGACAGTAAAAAGAAAAATTTGAAAAGCTGGGTTTGCTAGTTCAAGTGCACCCAAACCAAAAGAAGAAAAATTGCTAGGTAAAGTAGGCTGGGTAAGCAGTTTTGTGGTTGTAGAAATAAAGCTATGTGATCCATTTCATGTTTTCAAGTGTTATATTTATCCAGATCACAATTTGGAGGCACTTTTTCATTTGATTAGATCAAGCAAGGCATCTCTAACTCCCCCTTCTTCTTATTCCCCAAATCACTCACTAACATCCCCTTAAGGACCTTGGGATTTGCCCAACCAGTCTAGTTTCACTCCATCCTTGTTAAAAACCAAGTTGACATCTGAGTTGACTTAGTGAAAAGAAGCCACATTTCTTGTGTAAAAATTAATCTTTACACAATCCATTCATTTCCCTATGCTTAAGTTTCCATTCTATAAACTTAACATAAATCCCCTCCTTTGCATTCCAAAGACCTCATATTAACATCTAACTCTATTATCTAGCTCCCTAAATCATTTCCCCTCCCCCTATTCTACAAAAAACTATATAAAAACCCCAAAAACACTAAATATCCCTCCCCATGGCAACTATAGCCAAATAAATACAAGTTGGGAAACCTTAGGTCCATTTGGGACCCATTGTTAGCCCCTCCGCATCATTATCCTTGGGATTTATTTAACTTTTGGTTAAATAAATAACCATATTAAACCCCCCCCCACACATAACACCATACCATACCTTGCGTATGCATAACATTTGGATTTCATTGATATTTGATCAATAAATAACCATAACCCCGAGCGCACATTTAACCCGTAAACCTAAGGTTTTAACCACCCGAAGCCGCAAATAATTAACCATTATCTGGCGTGATTTTCCACTAAACCCCGTTCACTTTGCCCTCTCGTCCATTGTAGGATCGTCCCTCCCACATCCGACGGCCCTAATGAATATCAGGCGCCCCTTCATAGCGGTACGATAGTACCTGATGGTCGATGGTTTCACCGTCGTACACCAAGACAGCTGTCGGCCGCCTATTGCATCGGGCCACCCCTGATACATACCACTCCTGTACCAAAAGCGGTCCGACGCAAACCGCTTAATGCCCTCTCTGCTTGCCTACAACACCGCATGACGATGCCGCCACGTCGCCTGCCACTATGCTATACCTGCGCCGTGTCACCTGCTGACGTCACCCTGCCACGTCACCCCGCTGACGTCATCTGTTGTACCACTGTTGACGCCATGCTGACGTCATCCACCGTTCTGGGTCCCACCGCTGACGTCATGTTGACGTCATCGCCAAAAAATGCGCAAAGGCGAAATCGCAGCTCAGGAAGCACGGAATGAAAATCTGAGGCAGTTTTTGATGTGTATTGCTAAGAAAAAAGGGCCAAAATGGAAAGCCTCATCCAGCGCATGGCTTGCAGCAGTCATTTTTGCCGAAAAGGGATAAAAAGGGCGATTTAACAGTTTAAAGAAGATCAGAAGAGAAAGAGAGCCCCTATTCAAGTGTTAAAGATTATTAGAGGAAAGATAAAGCCCAGATTCAATTAAAAAAGTATCAGTGAAGCGGCAAAGAGTATCAGATCGACAATATCAAAGCAGGTGAATACTAAAAGCCTCCATCAAAGTCAAAGAAAGCGGTGAAGTCACTTAAGGCTCTCAGATCATAGTTAATGCACATCAAAGCCACTCAAGAGCAGTGGAGCAGAGACCAATGCGCAGTTATGATAAATGGCCAGTGCATAACAACAAAGGCCACATAGCCTCATTTTTTGTAACAGCTGCCCCCAGTTCAGCATTAGATAGATATTTTTTACATTACTTGCAAGAGAAGTTAGGTTAAATCGCAGTTGTTTCCTCAGAACTTTTATGAGATCTTTTTTGTAGATATTTTTCCTATAAATACAGCCCTGAATGATGTAATAAGGGTTGTTGGTTGGTGGGTCAGTTGATGATTTCTTCGTTCTGAACTGCGCTGTAAAATATTAGACTGTGTTAATACAAATGGTTGTTGAAGTTCACTGTGTCTGAATGATCTAAAGGTGGATTGGATGTTCTGGGACTTGCTGCAGAATTCCTGTGTCATGCTAAGGAACAATAAGTTATACTAAACTGTGTCTTATGTTTTTTTTATTTTGTAACTCTCATCTATGTTTCATGATCTTGGTAACAGAGAAAAAGAATAGCATAAGATTTGTTTGAATTCACCTTATGTTCAATCTCTGTTATCTATTATGTTTTCTTCAGGATTAGTCATAAATATGAATTCTTAACTTCTCATGTTTGCACTAGTTCTCTCATTTTGAATACTGTTTAGGAATTCTTAATTGCTCCTAGACAATATTCATCCATTTTTCCCTCTGCCAGCATAATGAAAGATTCTTGATTGCCTTTCATTCCCTGACTTCATTCCATCATTACCAGATTTGAAAGTTGTTTCCTAGCCTGACTATCCCGCTCTGTGGTACTACCTTTTCACCAAGAAACCCTTTCAATATTTACACTCTAAGTGACTCCATCGCCCAATGGAAAAAAACAATCATATACTTGCATCCCAATTTTGTTTGAGATCACCATCCAACAATCTTAAAACTCAAACCCTGTTCATCATATCTAGCCTAAAATCATCCCTTAAACAAAGCTAAATCCCAAAGAGAGAGCCCTCTCTGGCTGCAGGTAGGATAGGACCTGCAGCTAAAAGATTGGTTAGTGGTTACCTCAGTCGTATTCCCTTAGGAGTCAAAGGGAAAAACCCGAGCGATAACAATGACTAAGCGGCAAGTTTTTGCCCCTAAAAAATATTTATTGATGCCTCAAAACACTCCTAGAAGGTTTTAGGCGTTGTTTTGCCAAATTGAGTCTCGCTAGTAAAAATGGTCTCATGAGCTGATTCCTCCACTTTTTCCACTCCAAATGCATCAGGATGGATGACAAACAATATAATGATCCAATTCGGATCACTGAAAGAAATATTTGGTTCATCCAATCTATGGTCTGGTGGTTTGTGGAAGTCTCAAACCTAGCTGGATTTTGCATTCATTAAAAAGTGTTCCTTTTCCTTAGTATTTCATGTGTAAATGTATTGGTTTATATGTAGGTCCTATGGTTGTTATATCCTTGTTATTTATGTTGTTTATATGTTGGTTATGAGTGTGTTTTATGACACTGATAATGTATGCCTCTTATCATGTTTTGATTTGTAAATGAATGAACAATGAATATATGACCTAATAGATGATAATGCAGCTAATGTGATAAGGCATCAATGTTTCTTAGTGATTCTGAGATAATTATGAGAACCCTATTCTCATATCTGTTTTTGAAACCTGTAGATTTTATATTTGTGATATGTTTGACGAAATGAATGTCATGGTTGTGCTTGGTTAGGTCAATTCCTTGATCAAGTTTTGTGTTAGAGGCTTTATCTTGGTTTCATTTATTCTCTCGGAAAGTCTCATTAAGTTTTGGGAAGTAGTTTGGAGACTAGACCTGAAAAAGTGGCTTAAAACTCGTAGTCTCTAGCACAAAATTGGATTAAAAAAAAAACAGTATGTCTCTTCTAGGCATTGTGGGAGCGACTAGAGGGTCCCATTCACATGCATGCCCATGTCATGGGAGTGACTGGGAGTTTTTTCAGTGAAAAGGCAATTTGACTCAAGGCTTGGGCACCTTGAGGGGTGGTTTAGCTCTTGTGGGTCCCGTAGCTCATGAGGAAGGTCAATAAGGTTTTCTTGTGTCAATTCCACTTCCTTAAGGTGATCTAGGAGGTTGAATCATATCATAGTAACTCTTCGTCGCATATTTACCCTGGTGGACCAAGTAGCTTGAGTAAATGTGGGAGGATGGTGTTACAACTTCAATGTTGTTATCAGCTTGTTTCTTCAATATTCGCTTTTGTTCTTCATATGCATTTGTCATTTGCTCAATTTACTCAGAATGCTTATTTATAATTCATTCAATTGGCTTTCAAACTGACTTTGGAGCTTCACTCTTTCAAAAGAAAATCCTCCAACAAAGGCCGCAAAATGAGCTTTCCAATTCTCTTCCCGAAATGCTTTGTTCTTTTCGATTTGCAGTTCTAACTCTTTTATTGTCTGCAACTTATTTTGATAAGTTGCTCCAAGTTCACTTACATGATATTGTTGGTTTTTAACAAATGCTCCAAGTGCTTATGAATATTCTTCAGCTTTCGGTCTCACATCTCCACCCAGCTACTAGCTATGTTCAAATAATGTTTCAAGTGTGTCAAGCTTTCTCTTCTTAGTCCTTCTTACAACTGACGTTGTTTATGTATTGAAATAATAATTTTATGAATAAAATTTATATAAAAATAATAAAAATAATGAAGATAATAATAATAATAATTAATGATTAACTAACTAATAATTAGTATTGAAGAGACCATGTTCTAAGGACATGTTCGTTAGTGAATGGGCACCAACCTAGCTTATATATACCTAAGCTGGTGCCCATTCACTAAAAAACATGTCCTAATAACATGTATCTTCAATACTAACTATTAGTTAATTAACCATTAATTATTATTATTATTATTTAACATTATTCTTATTATTTTATATAAATTGTATTCATAACATTTGACTTTCCATAAAAAAAAAATTGTCCTCAAAGCTTATTGATGAAAGGTTTGATCTCTTTTCCCATTTTGAATATCTTCTCATATCTAAACTTTCATCTTTGTTGATAGAAAGACGATATGATGCTCTGAGTGATAAACAAAATAGTCGAACTGTGCATGGATTGGACCATCCTAGATTAACCTTTTGTGGAATCTTTCGATCACTGGAATTTGGTAATGAATTGTTATCATAGGACTGAATTATGCAAACTTCATTATTCCTTGGAACATAAACCTATTGTTATGAATGTTTCAAATATATAGATTGACTTAGTTGTTCGCTCTTATTTTTCGAATGATGATAAGGATTTCTGTTGTTGGATTTCTCCTTATCGTGTGTGTGCTAATTTTCTCATTTACTTCAGGTACTATTGTTGTTGAGTTGGTTACTTAATCATCACTTAGAATTTCCATTGTTTGAACTGCAATATCTAAATTGGTTTTAACTTCTATAGTTTTTCTTCTTCTTGAGTTGTGATATTGTCTAGGTCAAATTTCGTATCTTTTTCTTCAACTTGGATTGAAGACTTTGACACTTCCTTCGTGATAAATTCTTCTAATTTGTTGTTCAATGATTTCTTATCATTTTTTAGTTTCTTAATTTGAGTGAGTGGACTTTGATTGTGATTTTTGAGATGTAAGAGTTCCTCATTTTCTGACTCAATTTTATTTTGGCATTCAAACTTCTCGTCTTTTAAACACTTGATTTGTTCTAATAATTTTTTGTTAAAGTCTTTCAAGCGTAAATTTTCTTCTTCTTTCTTTGATAGAATTTCGTTGAATTTCTTGTCAAAACTTTATTTTTCTTGTTCTAACTTGTGCTTCTTAGTTTTACTCTTTTTTACTTGTGCAAGTAGTTTCTAGATATGATCTTTTAAATGAGAATTCTCTTCGTTTTTATTGGATATGACCTCCTCAAGCTCTTTTTGCTTCTCTGGTATTGTGTTTTGATTCTTTTGAGATGTTAATTTTGTAATATCTTTAAAGTCTTTAGATGATGACATTATCGATTTTGATTTCATTGTCATGTCTCAAAATGTGATCAACTTTTCGTTATAAGAAAACACCAAAAGAATGTATATATGTTTAACATGAATGCACCCAATTCTCTAAACCAAGGTTGACCAAGAATTATGTCAACCTCTATGTCATACATTTTTACAACATGAAATTGTGATATATACTCATAATGATCTACTTGTTTATCCAACATTGGCATTCGAAATTAACAGTTGATTTTCCAGATTAAAATTTATGTAATTTTCGTCATTGCTTGTACTAATAGGGATATTAACATTTTCCCCTTGGATGGCCCCTCTTAATGTAATTAACTCATGATATGTGATTGAAACATCATTGTAAGAAAAGTGTCTTTCCTTTAGTTCTGACTTTGGACTCCATATTTGTCGATAAAAAAAAATTGAACGATACTTTGATGTCCACGATAATTAACCCTATATATATAGCAAGAAAAATTATTATTATTATTATCATTTATAACCCTCTATTAATTTTATTTTTTAATTCAATTTACTAGCCCTCTCTACTTTTATAAAAAATTACTCTTTTCCTTTATAATAATACTTTCTTCCCCTTTTCTTTTATAATTGTTTTTCAATTATTTTCACCTTTAATTATATTAATAATACTTTCCTTGTTTTTTCTTCTCTAATAATCTTTTGACTCTACAAACTTAAAAAATTAAAGATTAATGATGTCATAAAGCTTCACCCTTTTTAATTTAACCTTACGATACGAAAGAGTGGTGTGATTATATGAACGGATACCATCACCACCTTTCACGCATACACTTCAATTAATTTTGTTAAATAATTATTGTGTTGGGATGCCTTGGTAACTCGGTCTGTGGATGTGCACGACTTGTCGGTAATTGGACAGTGGCTCAACGGTTGCACACAACCACTCTTGTGGTTTTTTATTATTATTTATATATTTTTAATTGTGTGTTATTTTTTGTTGCTATCTCAAACAATGTCAGCCTTTTTTAAATATATATTTTTTCAGTGTTTTCAGATATTACTTTATTTAAATATTAATATTTATTTTTAAATATTTTATTTTATTTATTAGGTTTTGTTTGTGTTTTTTTTTTTCATATATATAAAAAGTCAATGGTTTAACAAAAGAAATTGGAGAACTCCCAATATGTGTGACTAAAGCTTGATATTCAACGACAATGAATTGACGAAAGGTTGATGACCAAAGGTTAGGATCTGCCAATGTGGGTCTGATACCAATGTAACGAACAAAGTTTGTATATTCAAAGGAATGCTATGATAACATTGTAATGAACAAGGTTAGTATACGCAACGGAAACTGTAACGAACAAAGTTCATATACTCAGAGGAATGCTTTGATACCAATGTAACGAACAAGTTTCGTATACGTAGCAGAAATCTTTAGAATACTTCAAAGACAAGAATATCCATTGTAGGAAAAGTAATTGTATATTAAATATTGTATATATAATTGATATGAGATCATTACGATGAGAGTGAGGCCCCACTTATATACCCTAGGCTGGTGCCCCTTCACTAACGGACATGTTCTTAGAACATGTCTCTTCAATACTAACTATTAGTTAGTTAATCATTAATTGTGATTATTATTATTTACATTATTTTTATATAAATTTTATTCATAACAAATACTTAGTTAAAGATGGAACAATTTTAGAAATCGGTTCCAATTTACTGACGGGTTTAAAAAGAAATGAACTTAGAGGAATTTTCGTGGTGATGGGTGTCATAAAAATTGTGTGGGATGTTTATGGTACTGAAAGCTCAGTGATTTTAGTATGTTGTTCAATTGACTCTGTCTCTTGATTGAGACTCTCTGTGACTATTGAATGAATAGTTCTTGTTCATCCTTTTTACTAGTTTCCATCTCTTCAATTTGTTCAACATGTTTTTTAGATTCTGTGTCTTTTTGGTTGGTTTCCTTAGGAGAATCAAGGACAATAATGTCTTTGGCAAAAATACCCTACCTCATTGCTTGTTCATGTGCTTGTTGTTCCTAGTGCTTGACTTATGTTGTTGTCATATTGTCTTCAATCATTTGATCTTGTTGTTCCTGTTGTTTTACATTCACATCTTTGCTAGCAACTCGACTGCCTGATTGTTAGACAGTAACAGAAACATCAGACATGTTTTCAATTTGAATTTGTTTGAAGTGCTCAAAAGAGGATGTTGGTTCTAAAAGTGACTACGTACAATTAACTTTCATATATTCAAGAGGTTTCAAATATTCAATTGGAATAGAAGACATTGCACTCTTCTATTTATGAAAATCTTCATAAATTTTTCCTCTAAATTCCTAGACTTTTTCCTTGTTCTCAACACTCATTAGTTTTTCCCTTTCATTACCTAATCAAAATTATAAATGGCTATGAAAACATCATCGAAAGGAGGTTCTGGACGTGTAAAAGTTTTGATATAACTTACAGAGCTATAGTGATTTTTTTTTATTCAACTAGGGTCATAATCAATATGAGCTAATGAATAAAGCCAGACATTGTTTAGTTCTTCAGCTTCCTTGAATGTATGGCTTATGTCCTTTAGTTTTATTCTTCCAAACATAATTGGAAAATTTGGCCAAATATTCTTCTGAAGTTTACTCATCTTTCATGCGACCATTTAATGTTGTTTGACTTGCTGCTTCCCTAACAACGATTCTTTGGGGAACGTACCTTGGCAATATATGTGGACCAACTTCACTTCCATATATTTTGATATATGGAAACAATTATTCAACAAACAAATTGCCTATTTCATCAAGTGCTTGTTTCAGCTCTTCGTTAATTCTTGGAGGAGCACTATCAAAGATCACCTTGTGTAGATGTACCAATACATAATTGCAAATATCATAAACATGAAATTTATAATTACTTTCCCATGACGCTATAGCATAATTTTAAATGGGAAGTTGGTCGTTAGTAGGATAATTCAAATTCATAAGAGGAAAGGGGACAGAGGCAATGACAATGTCTAACAAGTAATCAAGCATACAAAAAATGTGTTTGTATCCTGGAGGCATGCAAATGCTAACTTCAAAGCATCTGTCAAGTTTTGGGAGAGAATGTCTGCCCAATTGAAACATTTTAAGTCATTGTGGATACCGTGAATCAATTGTATCTAGTGGATTTTGCAATGCTCAAGGTTATTTTCCCCATATAATCTGGAAAACATTCTAACGACGAACCTAAAAGTCCTTTTGAAAATAATAATTGGGTAATCCTTAGATGATTTGAGTTTGAAGCCCGCTTTCTCTTCTTGTAAGGTACATCCAATCCATACCCAAAGCATGCTATATGATCCCAGTGGAAGAACATTCAGATGTGTTGTTGTATGCATACTATTCAGCTTGAATGCACAATCTCTTACCTAGTGATGGAATCTCTTCTTAGCACCTGTAGCCGACTACACCAACCAAGACTCTGCATGAACTTCTTTTCTCAAGCCACACTTATTCACCAGGTTAGGATTAACATAACTATAATTAGATACATGATCAATCAAAATAGAAACAACTCGACCACAAAGCTTACCTTCCATCTCAATAATGGATGCCTGATGATCTGTCTTCTTGTTGTCCACAACTATATAAATATGAGGAATGTTATGACAACATCCCCAATTGTTTGTGCCTCCTGAGCATTATAGATCCGAGGCCTACCACCCTTGTACAATGGAAAATCCTTCTTGCGATGATATTTGCCACATATCTAACACTGCAATGGTCCCCTACCATCTCTTATGTTTTGTTTCTCTCTAGGTTGTGACCCATGTCCCTTCTCAACTACATTGAACTTCATGTAAGGAACCACATTTTCTTTCTCACCTGCATCCTGAGGTCTTCCCCGCTTCGATGGTCACTTCCGTTTAATTTTATCATTTCCTTTCAAGTCATTCTTAGGCTCAACTTTGCGCTTTGATTGCTCATAAAAATGCTTTAGCTTCCTGATGGCTTCCTCCAATGATATAGGCTCATCAAACTCAATCAGGTCTCTATATTTTGTTGGCATCCCACTGATGAATCTTCGAATATTATCCCTATCATCCTTGAGATAAGGTATATACCTCAATAGCTTCAGAAACCTTCTAGTATACTCATCATCTGTCATAGAACCCATCTGTAGCTCATAAAACTCCTTATCTCTGTCATCATAGTACCTATCCGACAAGTACTTCTTCTTGAACAGTCTCTCAAACTCATCCAAAATCAACTCTTCTTCTCGAACTCCCTTGACATTCTTCACATCTTCCCACCAAAAATCTACTTCCCTTTGAGACTGAAGGTGGCTATCTTGGCTTTCATGTTCTTCGAATAGTTGTGCAATCTAAAGAATTTCTTCATCCCAAGCAACCATACCTCTGCATCTTCTGACTTCTTTATCTCTCCATCAAATGTTCGTGACTTGACTTTCTTGAAATCCTCAGGTAAGTACTCACCCCTCCTATAAGGATGATGATGGTAATGACAATGATGATGTCTCCTAGATGAGGAACTAGAATTGTGGCCATACATACCAATCCTCCTGTTAGGTGTATCCAGTGATCTTCCACCTCTAATTGTATCCCCTCTATCCAACATGTATCCGGACCGAGACCTGCTACCATAGGCTCCATTAGTTTTATCTTCCTACTCTTGACTGATCCTCAATTGTCCCTGTCTCTGTAACTCTGACAAGCTCTGGAAAAGCGTTGCATTGACCTCTACCTGCTTTTCATGAACCCTTGCAAGTATTTCTTGAGCCTCAACCAAACTATCATTGTCCACTTTTCATCTTATGATCTCTACCCTCAAACTCCTCAATGTATCTGCTATACCAGGATAGTGCTCTCATCCTTGCTGCCCAACTAATCTGTAGGGAGAGTCATGGGAACTGTAGTCTACGACTTTGTTCATCATCTTTGATTCTCTTCTTCCTACAAGTAGACCACATCAGATAAACCAAATAGATACCAAAATCAAAACCATAACTCATTGATGTTTAGGGGATGCTTATCTCATCTACAAAACCAGTCCACATTAGCGTGATACATATATAAGTATAACCATATCAATATAACAACATCATGCATGACCATACCAACAGTACACCATGACCCCATACATGACAACCATAACCATGAAAACATCATACTAAACCCAAAGAGAGTGCAATCTGCTCTGATGCCACCCTGCAACCACCTCCTCCCACATTTATCCAATTTCACCAGTTTTCCCAGGGTAAACGTGAGTTGAGGGTCAATATGATAAGACTCAACCTCCTATATGACCTTAAGGAAATGGAATTGACAAATTAAGACCTTACCTACTTCCCTCCTGTGCTACAGGACCTCCAAGAGCAACCCAACCCCTCCAAGTGTCCAACCCCTGAGATAACTCTCTTTTTAACTGACCTAGAGCCCCAGCCGCTCCCTTGCCAAGGCATGCAAGCGACTCTAGCCCTCAAGTCACACTGGTAATATTGCCTCCATGCGACTACAAACTTTTCCAATCAATTCTATGCTAGCAACCCCGAATTCTAAGCCAATTTTTCGGGGTCAGGACTCAGACCTCTGCCCATAACTCAGTGAAACTTCCAAAAATTATAAATGACATAGAAGCAGATATTATAAACCAAAACTTGAACCAGGACTTGGCCTGACCTCTCCCAACCGGTATTGACATTTCATCAAACACATGGTGAACATGCAACCTACAAGTCATGAATGAAAATCTAAACATAATGATTTGAAAACTTATCCAAGGATAAACAAGAAGCAACAATGTCTTCTCATAATAACTTTCAAAACACCAATTAGTTCATGCATTCATTAACCAAACATTCATTAATGGAAATATGATAAGATCCATCCTTAGATTTGTCAATTAACCATGCTTATAACCAGCATATAACCAAATAAATAATATTGAGAGAACAACCATTAAAGCCACATAATAACAAGTACATTTACTCATCAAAAGTAATAGGAACTTAACTCTTATTAACCATAGGCAAAAGCCAACCAAGTCAGGGACTTCCACGTACCACCCGACCATAGATTAGGTTGAATCAAATCTTTCTTTCAGCCAATCACCTCATGCCATATTTCAAGCATGAATGTGGGATCTCATGGTATAAAACCATCCATAAACAACCAAGGGAATCCATAGGTTAAACCACCTCCACCCTCAAGATATCGTGATCTCACCTAAACTGGTCTCGAGATCACAAAACCAAACCAAGCTTGGATGCCTCAAAATTCCTTCACCATCCCTTGAGGAATTTCCTTGTCTCCACACACATGTTGAGGGCTTCCCAGAGAAAACCATCTCCACACCCAACCCTTGGGATTTTCTTGAGACCACCTCACCCAGATCCAAAGCCTTCTGACAATCCATAGCAACCGAAAAGAATCCCATCACACCATGACTATCCAGAAATGGCAAGGCAAGGTTGAAACCACTATCAAAACCCAACAAAATCCATGCCAATGACAGCAAAGAAACCAAAATACAAGCATGCATATGCCATGCATGCCAAAACCAACTAGGAAACCATACATGCAATCTGTTACCTGCAAATATTCTTGTTCAAGTTGCATGATATAAACTTTCCTTGCTTGATCCTTTCTTTCCTTGGCTTTCCTTGTCCTTCCTTTGCTTGCTTTCTTTCTTCTCCTTGGTGCTCTCTCCTCTCAGAGACTAACTCCAAAACTGAACTGAAAAAAGGCTATCAACTCATGCTCTGATGTATTTTTATTATTGATATCTCTAATTTCTTCATTTTTCCTCCATTTCGCTTCAATTTCCTCCTCACATGCAACATGTGACCTTTCACCTCCCTTTTCTCCTTATTTCCATTATTTTCGTAAATAAAGTATCAATTAATGCATCTTTTCCTTTTCAAAGCCTTTGCCAATTTCCCCTTAGCCATAAACACAACAAGTGATGCCTACTATGATATTTGGCCAACATTCAACTTGGAATGTGTGTCCCATGACCATGGTCTTATTTTGCCTTTAACAACTTTATTACATGAAATTTTAACCCTGGGTTGTTATATCTATATTATATATAATATATAAAATATATATTATATTATATATATATATATATATATATAATATATCATATCACACAGTAAATTTGTTGATTTCACCTCTCTATTCCAATCAAAATTCGGTCAGAATTTTCAATTTGATGTAAAACTAGGACTTCAAACGCATAAAGTCTATGGAAGTCCAAATACAGTTTTATGGGGAATCCAAATATGTTTTCAAAGATAAGTTTTTTTTGTGACCCAGAGGAACCCAACAGCCTGCTTGACACATAACTACTAGTAAACCTTTGGGGGGATATAATATGTCCTCCTCCCCATAGACCGGGTCACAACAGGGGGGATTTGAACGATTTCACATATCTTGGATTACCAATTGAGCTACCCCCCGAGACTCAAAGATAAGTTTTAAATGTAATTTTTATATTACTAATAATAATAATTAACAAATATTATAAAATATAATGAATAGTTATATTTTAACCCTTGGTTTAATAGTTGTATTTGAATTTTTAGATATTATATTTTTATTAATAGATGAAGATGGATCTAAATTGTTATTAATATGTAAGGTTAGAAAATTATTATTTATCTTTAGTTTTCATGTATTATTTTACAATTTTCAGTTTATTTTGTAATTTATATTTATATTGTTTTATTATTTTGTCCATATATCTAACATTTTAAATGTTTTTAATTATCATAGACTTCTCTTAACTATGAATTTATTAAGGTCGAGAGTGGTCAAATCTCTAAAGGTGTAAATTTTTTCTCAAGTTTTATACTAAAAATTAGGTTTTCATCTTGAGAGATTTAATTCCCTAGTCTCAATGCTTGGTCATTCCAGAGTTAAGATGGATATATGCTAGTAATCAATACTTCTACACTATCATACCCATGGTTGCCAAAATCAATACTTACTCACTGCCAATTTGTTTGCCTCTTAAATCTATATTAGGGAAACTCTTGCTTAAAAGAAATGGTGTTTAAGGGTGAAATTTTGTTGTAGTTAGATGACATCCAACTACAATTTAAAGACATGGACAATAGGCTAGCCCTTATAGAGGCATGCTTCACTCTAGGCTAGAGACTAAGTTTCAATAGCCTAGCAAAACATGTGCATGTTGAGGTGGATGCCTTGAGTTCTTCTTAATCTTCAATATGTTCAATTACTCTTTGTTATTTCCTACTTTCTATGGAACTGTTTAGGTTGTTAAGTTTTGCATAAATATATTTTATGAAACTTTCTATAGACTTAGATCTTTTATTATTTTTGATAATATTTTGAATTTGGAAGTAATCTCATACAATATACTCTATTTTTCAAGGGTCTTGTTTCTCCAATAACAAATAAGAAATGGATAGAGATAAACATAATATAATGTTTTTTTTATAATAAATATATATATATAATATATATATATAAATATATATATATATATATTTCCTTGACCCATGGGGACTTAAACATTGATTCTCATGTTTTACATAATACTTTGGAACATGGAGATTGCTAATTGAACTGTCTTGTTATATTATAAATTCCAAAACTACAATTTTGTTAAATACAACAAAGTGCAATGAATTTTAAAAGATATTAGCCAATTATCCACTTAATAAATCTAAATAATTTAGTATAGAAGACAAACTTTGTATTATTCAAGATAATCATATGTTTTAAAGGTGTATTGATCTGAATGGAAATTAGCATCCAGCCATGGTATTCATCGACCCATGGTATTTATTCACTCATGGAATATACTCATGGTATTGTCAGTGGTATCCACCCATGGTATTCATCCACCCAAAGCATTTATCCACCCATGGAATTTAGCCATGGTATTGTAAGTGACATCCACCCATGGTATTCATCGGCCCATGGTATTTATCCACTCACAAAGATACCCATGGTATTGTAAGCGACATCTACCCATGGTATTCATTCACCCAAGGCATTTATCCACCCATGGAATTTAACCATGGTATTGTAAGTGGCATCCACCCATGGTATTGATTCACCCATGGTATTATAAGTGAAATCCACCCATGGTATTCAATCATTAATGAATTTACATGTGGTATTAATATATTATAACTAAAAAAATACTATAAGTAACAAGTCGCATTTTATAAAAAGACAAATGGTCCACCACAATGTAGCATTTATAGTAATTATCCATTTTAATAAAAAAAAATGTGGTTTTGTTATTATGTATTTTCCTCTTTTCTTATCGCATTTCAATTTTTCATATCTTGATGGCCTCCCCCCACCCCAAGATCCATTTCAATTTTTTAGATCTTGGGGGCCTCCCCCCAAGATCCGATCAATGGTATTAAATTCAAGTTACGACTCCATAGGAATGGGGGTTTGATACATATTTTGCAGAAATATTCAACAAACTTTATGTGCATGCTATGACCTCCACATATTACTTTCTTGGGCAAAGCGGGAAGAATTTCTTTTTCAAATTTTTTTTGTAGGAATTTTTTGGGCAGCTAATTTGTAGATCAGATCTGAAACTTTTTGTGCAAAATTTACAAAAAAACAAATAACATATCTGAATTGCAAAAAAATACTCAAACTAAAAAAAAAAAATAAATAAAAAAAAATTGGTTGAATCAAAGTTTGGATGAGGGAGATATCGTTCATTTAAAATAAGTCGCGTTGCAGAAATTTTTCTGACAACAATTTGTGGACATAAATTCAAAAAATGGTTGCATATTTGAGTTCCTCTTGAAAAATCACTCAATTTCAAAAAAAAAAAATGGTCGAATCGGAGTTCAGGTGAGGGAGATATCGTTGATTTAAAATCAGCTATTTTTTTTAGAACTTTTGTGACGGCAGGATAGTTGCAGTGTGAATTTGAGTTTCCAGAGTGTCTAAATAGGGATTTCAATCGCATGAGAAGATGCAGAATGGTCACTTTGTTTCCAAAAAAAGTGATAATAAATATTGAGTTACATTGACCGAGTTATGCCCATTTTAAATTAGTTTTTATGTCTGGAGCAACATTCAGAGCGGGTTCCCTTTAGAGACATGCCCTCCACCCCGCTTTAGTAGGCACCTGCTTCACATTCATTAGTTTCAAAATAGCAGCATTCGTCATGGGTTATTTGGAGACGTGCCCTCTCGCCCTAGGCTATGTAGGCACCTGCCACTTCATAAACAATGAACATCATGATTATGGGTCAACCGTACAAAATCCTTGTCATCGAAGTCCATTTTCTAGACCGCACACTATTAGTATCACAGTTGGTCAGAAGAATTACAGGATATCTCTATCCTTAGATCTTTGTTTGTCATGGTTTTGGGTTATCCACAAATCCACACTTCATTGAAGTCCATTTGCTAGGTCACACACTGTCAGTATCACAGTGGGTCACAAGCACAACAAGGTATCTTTATCATTGGATCTTCGCTCATCACGTTTATGGGTTAACCACACAAATCCTTCTCTTCAATGGATCTTCATATTCAACAAAAGCTTCTTAGGAGGGAACTTCACGCAATGGGGGACATTGCTTCCTAAGGAGAGAGGAATGATCTGAATGGAAATTGGCATCAACCCATGGTATTCATCGACCCATGGTATTGTAAGTGGCATCCACCCATGGTATCCATCCACCCAAGGCATTTAGCCACACATGGAATTTAGCCATGGTATTGTAAGTGGCATTCACCCATGGTATTTATGCATGGTATTGTAAGTGAGATCCACTCATGGTATTCAATCACCCATGGAATTTACCTGTGGTATTATAAGTAAAAAAAGACTATAACCAACAAGTCGCATTTTGTAAAAGGATAGATGGTCCACCACAATGTAGCATTTATAGTTATTATATGTTTTAATAAAAAAAAGTTTCTTTGTGGTTTTTTTATTGTGTGTTTTCCTATTTTCTTCTCGTATTTCAATTTTTCTTCTCGTATTTTAATCTGTGTCATCTAAAAATTATGAGGGGATGGAAATGCTTCAAAATGTTTCTAAGCATTTATATGTCTTCATCAATATGATCTATTGTTGATCCAAGCCCTTTAGAAGAAACAAACTATGATCCAAGATAGTTTGAAAAATTCTGATTGAAAAGTTCTTTCACATGCAATGTCTTTTCTACTCCACCCACACCTATGATCTCAACAAAAGCTTTCATGTATTGTTTTTGCTAGAATAGCTTGTCTTTTCAAGATCTCCAAATATTCATCCAACCAATAGGATATATGGGCACATTGAAGAGTCCTCTTTCACCATCAATCATATCTAGAAGCTTTGCCTTGTCACTAATTTCAGTGAAGTTTCAGACCAACCACCTAGAGTTTTTTCAGCAAAAAACCAAGTTCTAAGAAAGCAACCTAGATGAATAAATAAATAAAATAGTGTAGATCAATTTTAACCCTATAACTTTAAGCATCAAGAAGTTTGCAATAATTGATTTGGAGTGCTTAGTAGATCAAGTATTAAGACAAATATATATTAGTGTATATGAATACAACTTAAAGTAATACAAAAAGGAGTAGAGGTATAAACTATTACATGAGTTGAGATTGAATCACTTCAAAATGAAATGTCAAAGAGTCATCTTTTTCAATTTTCAAGTGTATGGGGTATCTCCTTTTCTTTTCATGAATCTGTAATGTTTGGAGCATATGATCCATCTTTGTTAATTTGTAAAAGCTTGAAAGGTTAGAATAATGATAATTCGCTACTTGCACATGAGTTGAGGCTCATTCATATACTTCTAAGTTTACATAGTCCACAAGAGAGCAAATGGCAATTTGAAAGGATGTGGTTGCAATATCACTTTCAATCCAAAAGTTAAGTTCAATAAAGTCAATTGTTGGGAGATTTATTTCACCTATTTAATTCTCCAAACATAGTTATTTCTTCTAATAATATTAAATTAATCATATAATTTAGTATGCATATGGGAAACCTTTTTTAATCTCCAATAAACCTTATCTAATTTCCATGTTTCTAACACTAACTCAAAAATTGATGGGGAATTTATAACTAAAAACTTCAAAACCTTCAGTGTTGGCATGATATTGAATAATGACAAAATTGTTGTTCAAAGAATGGTTTTTGTTGTTTGTATGTTGTTGGAATGGGATAAAAAAAATTGCCACATTCTCTTTACCACTATGAAACCCGAGACACTATTGTTTTTGGTTTGTTGCTTCACAATTTAAAGTTTAGGAATACATGGTGCAAGAACTTGTAAAAAGCTTTATATATTAGTTTAGATTAGTGAAATCATTTTGAGTTATGTTAGTTTTATGTGTATCTTGATAGACTGGATGTATTATTCTAATACCTTAATGATAATATTTGTCACAAATTTGCACATAATGGTTTGATGCTCATTTATTCCAATCAAACCATCTTATTAGTTTTGTGAATTAAAATGTTTTTTTTGGAAGTTTTCTTACACCATTCCACAGTGATATAATTTTAATTTTTTACTTTAATTTAAAGTGTGAAAAATGCTCAACCTAAATCATGAATTACAATGTGCCTTATTTACTACATATTTTTAATATGATTGAATTAATTTAGTGTGTTTTGCATTTATACAATGTTCTTCTAACTACAAAGACATTTTTAATATTCTCTCTACCTTTTGAGAAAATAAGAATGAAGCTATATATAATTAGCAAAGTGAGATTGTGAATTTACAAAGTGTAATGAAAACCAAATCAAAGGTAAATGAAATGTTCAATCCTAATGGGAATTTGGTACATGAAAAGTAGATTGACACTTTAGGATGTACAATGAGAACTTATTTGTATATCAAATTTCATTAGAGCAAGTTGGGATAGGATTAGACATCACAACAAAAGATAAAAGCTACCTAAATACAAATTTATCCAATATTTTTTTTAACATTTTTTACTAAATCTAATGATTGATTTGTGTTACACTTTAAAACTTTTTGGATAAAATATGTTAGATGAATTGCATTTCACATCTAAACTGTAGTTTTCTCACATTTTAGAATTGTCACGGTATTTCAATATCTTTAAATCTATGTGACCTCATAAGGGTGTGTTTCAATATCAACCAAATTTTCTTTTTGAGATATTGGCAAGGTCTCTAAAAAAAAGTATTTTGAGTACGATTTATCTTAGGTCTATATTCTCTTTCTATATGAGTGTAAATGCTATGTTCCATAAAAGGACAACATGGAATGCTCCTCAATTCAATGATTATTCTTTATGTGAATAGAATTAGATGTATAAATGTTTGAAAATTATGAAGTTTAAGTGATTTGAAGATCAATGACCTTTAAAAAATAATAGTTGTAATGTTAACATAATTTCAAACCATAAGTAACAACAAGTTTCTCTTATAATATGATTTACTTAACCATTAATACTAATTATAAAAATATTGCTTTAATTATAATTATTTAAATTTAAGTATTTTTTTTAAATATAAACGT
>APFE030654009.1:73338-84335 GCA_000404065.3 Pinus taeda
TTTTTAATAAATTTTAGATCAAAAATATTAATAATAATAAATTTCAAAAAAATGCAATAAAAATTCTACCGGAAAGTTTAAACAATTTAATAATTTGTTGAATTTAAGCTTCTGTGATCTATATCAAGTTTTTTGAGAAGATTTTTTGGCGTAAATCACATTCGAATGCATTTTTCAACGCATTTTGAACCAACGAGTGTGGTTCATCGTCAGGACAAGTTGAAGAATTAGATCGAGGCTGCATGTTAAATAGATAGAGCAGAACATCCAACGACTATATTTGACCAGACAATGGTTATATTGAACTAGTTAGCTAGACTGGCTATATTTGACTTGGAAATGGCTAAAACTGGGATGGTTGAGGAATCTCTGCATCTTTTAAGAAACGCCAGACTTGACTTCAACTTCGAAACCTGCAAGCGCGTCCGTTCAAAACGATGAACCTTAGTTGTAGTGGCTCTTCCGTGTAGGGATTCGATTGTTGAACTTAAGCTTCTGTGATCCATATCAAGTTTTTTGAAAAGATTTTTCGGCGTAAATCACATTCGAATCCATTTGTTGACGTGTTTCGAACCAACGAGTGTGGTTCATTGTCAGGACAAGTTGAAGAATCAGATCCAGGTTGTATGTTAAATAGATAGAGCAAAACATCCAACGACTATATTTGACCAGGCAATGACTATATTGAACTGGTCAGCTAGATTGGCTAACGGCTATATTTGACTCAGAAACGACTAAAACTGGGATGGTTGAGGAATCTCTGCATCTTTTAAGAAACACCATATCTGACTTCAACTTCGAAACTTGCAAGCGTGTCCGTTCAAAACGATGAACCTTAGTTGTAGTGGCTCTTCCATGTAGGGATTCAATTGTTGAATTTAAGCTTCTGTGATCCATATCAAGTTTTCTGAGAATATTTTTTCAGTGTAAACCACATAAGAATACATTTGTCGACGTGTTTCGAACCAATGAGTGTGGTTCATTGTCAGGACAAGTTGAAGAATTAGATCCAGGCTGCATGTTAAATAGATGGAGCAGAACATCCAACGACTATATTTGACCAGGCAATGACTATATTGAACTAGTCAGTTAGACTGGCTAACGGTTATATTTGACTCGGAAACAACTAAAACTGGGATGGTTGAGGAATCTCTGCATCTTTTAAGAAACGCCAGATCTGACTTCAATTTCGAAACCTGCAAGTGTGTCCGTTCAAAACGATGAACCTTAATTGAAGTGGCTCTTCCATGCAGGGATTCAATTGTTGAATTTAAGCTTCTGTGATCCATATCAAGGTTTTTGAGAAGATTTTTCGGTGTAAATCACATTCGAATGCATTTGTCAACGCGTTTCAAACCAACGAGTGTGGTTCATCGTCAGGACAAGTTGAAGAATAAGATCCAGGCTGCATGTTAAATAGATAGGGCAGTACATCCAACGGCTATATTTGACCAAACAACGACCATATTGAGCTATTCAGCTAGACTAGCTAACGACTATATTTGACTCGGAAACGAATCTATCTATTTAACATGCAACCTGGATCTGATTCTTCAACTTGTCCTGACAATGAACCACACTCGTTGGTTTGAAACGCATCGACAAATGCATACGAATGTGATTTACGCCGAAAAATCTTCTCAAAACACTTAATATGGATCACAGAATTTTAAATTCAACAATTGAATCCCTGCACGGAAGAGCCACTACAACTAAGGTTCATTGTTTTGAACGGACACGCTTGCAAGTTTCGAAGTTGAAGTCAAATCTAGCGTTTCTTAAAAGATGCAAAGATTCCTCAACCATCCCAGTTTTAATTATTTCCGAGTCAAATATAGTCGTTAGTCAGCCTAGCTGACCAGTTCAAAATAGCCATTGCCTGGTCAAATATAGTCATTGGATGTTCTGCTCTATCTATTTAACATGCAGCCTAGATCTGATTCTTCAACTTGTCCTGACGATGAACCACACTCGTTGGTTCGAAACGCGTCGACAAATGTATTCTTATGTGATTTACGTCCAAAAATCTTCTCAAAAAACTTGATATGGATCACAGAAGCTTAAATTCAACAATTGAATCCCTGCACGAAGAGCCACTGCAACTAAGGTTCATCGTTTTAAACGAACACACTTGAAGGTTTCGAAGTTGAAGTCAAATCTGGCATTTCTTAAAAGATGCAGAGATTCCTCAACCATCCCAGTTTTAGCCGTTTTCGAGTCAAATATAGCCATTAGCCAGTCTAGCTGACCAGTTCAATATAGCCATTGCCTGGTCAAATATAGTCGTTGGATGTTCTCCTCCATCTATTTAACATGCAACCTGGATCTGATTCTTCAACTTGTCTTGATGATGAATCACACTCGTTGGTTCAAAACGCGTCGACAAATGCATTCAGATATGATTTACGCTGAAAATTCTTCTCAGAAAACTTGATATGGATCACAGAAGCTTAAACTCAACAATTGAGTCCCTGCACAGAAGAGCCACTGTAACTAAGGTCCATCGTTTTGAGTAGACATACTTGTACAGTTCGAAGTTGAAGTCAGATCTAGTGTTTCTTAAAAGATGCAAAGATTCCTCAACCATCCTAGTTTTATTTGTTTTCGAGTCAAATATAGCCGTTAGCCAGTCTAGCTGACTAGTTCAATATAGCCATTGCTTGGTCAAATGTAGTTGTTGGATGTTCTGCTCTATCTATTTAACATGCAACCTGGATCTGATTCTTCAACTTGTCCTAACAATGAACCACACTCGTTAGTTTGAAAGGCGTCGAAAAATGCATTCGAATGTGATTTATGCCGAAAAATCTTCTAAAAAAACTTGATATGGATCATAGAAGCTTGAATTCAACAATTGAATCCCTGCACAGAAGAGCCACTGCGACTAAGGTTCATCGTTTTGAACGGACACGCTTGTAGGTTTCGAAGTTGAAGTCAGATCTGGCGTTTCTTAAAAGATGCAAAAATTCCTCAACCATCCCAATTTTAGCCATTTTCGAGTCAAATATAGCCGTTA
This sequence comes from Pinus taeda, assembly GCA_000404065.3. Taxonomy (NCBI): domain Eukaryota; kingdom Viridiplantae; phylum Streptophyta; class Pinopsida; order Pinales; family Pinaceae; genus Pinus; species Pinus taeda. The sequence goes on from APFE030654009.1 coordinate 76,355, forward strand.
GCCAGTCTAGCTGACCAGTTCAATATAGCTGTTGCCTGGTCAAATATAGCCGTTGTATGTTCTGCTCTATCTATTTAACATGCAACCTGGATTTGATTCTTCAACTTGTCCTAATGATGAACCACAATCGTTGGTTAGAAACGCGTTGACAAATGCATTAGAATGTGATTTAAGCTGAAAAATCTTCTAAAAAAACTTGATATGGATCACAGAAGCTTAAATTCAACAATTGAATTCTTACACAAAAGAGCCACTGCAACTAAGGTTCATTGTTTTGAACGAACACGCTTGCAGGTTTCGAAGTTGAAGTCAGATCTGGTGTTTCTTAAAAGATGCAGGGATTCCTCAACCATCCTAGTTTTACCCATTTCTGAGTCAAATATAGCCGTTACCCAGTCTAGCTGACCAATTCAATATAGTCGTTGCCTGGTCAAATATAGCCGTTGGATGTGTTGCTCTATCTATTTAACATGCAGCTTGGATCTAATTCTTCAACTTGTCCTGACGATGAAACACACTCGTTGGTTCGAAACACGTCGAAAAATGCATTCGAATGTGATTTACGCCGAAAATTCTTCTAAAAAAACTTGATATGGATCACACAAGCTTAAATTCAACAATTGAATCCCTGCACAGAAGAGCCACTGCAACTAAGTTTCATCATTTTAAACGGACACCCTTGCAGGTTTCGAAGTTGAAGTCAGATCTGGCGTTTCTTAAAAGATGCAGAGTTTCCTCAACCATCCCAGTTTTAGCCGTTTCCAAGTCAAATATAGTCGTTAGCTAGTCTAGTTGACCAATTCAATATAGTTGTTGGATGTTTTGCTCTATCTATTTAACATACACCTTGGATTTGGTTCTTCAACTTGTCTTGATGATGAACCACACTCGTTGGTTCAAAACGCATCGACAAATGCATTCGAATGTGATTTACGCCGAAAAATCTTCTCAAAAAACTTGATATGGATCACAAAAGCTTAAGTTCAACAGTTGAATCCTTGCACGAAAGAGCCACTACAACTAAGGTTCATCATTTTGAACAAACACGCTTGCAGGTTTTGAAGTTGAAGTCAAATCTGTCGTTTCCTAAAAGATGCAGAGATTCCTCAACCATCCCAGTTTTAGTCGTTTCCGAGTCAATTATAGTCGTTAGCTAGTCTAGCTGACCAGTTCAATATAGTCATTGCCTGGTCAAATATAGTCGTTGGATGTTCTACTCTATCTATTTAACATGCAACCTGGATCTGATTCTTCAACTTGTCTTGATGATGAACCACACTCGTTGGTTCAAAACGCGTCAACAAATGCATTCAAATGTGATTTAAGCCAAAAAATCTTCTCAAAAAACTTGATATGGATCACAGAAGCTTAAATTCAACAATTGAATCCCTGCACGGAAGAGCCACTGCAACTAAGGTTCATCATTTTGAAAGGACATGCTTGCAGGCTTCGAAGTTGAAGTCAGATCTGGTGTTTCTTAAAAGATGCAGAGATTCCTCAACCATCCCAGTTTTAGGTGTTTCCGAGTCAAATATAGTCATTAGCCAGTCTAGCTGACCAGTTCAATATAGTCGTTGCTTAGTCAAATATAGTTGTTGGATGTTTTGATCTATCTATTTAACATGCATCTTGGATCTAATTCTTCAACTTGCCCTGACGATGAACCATACTCGTTGGTTCGAAACGTGTCGAAAAATGCATTCGAATGTGATTTATCCCGAAAAATCTTCTTAAAAAACTTGATATGGATCACAGAAGCTTAAATTCAACAATTGAATCCCTGCACGGAAGAGCCACTACAACTAAGGTTCATTGTTTTGAACGAACACGCTTGCAAGTTTCGAAGTTGAAGTCAGATCTGGCGTTTCTTAAAAGATGCAAAGATTCCTCAACTATCCTAGTTTTAGCCATTTTCGAGTCAAATATAGCTATTAACCAGTCTAGCTGACCAGTTCAATATAGCCGTTGGATGTTCTGCTTTATTTATTTAACATAGAACTTAGATCGGATTCTTCAACTTGACCTAACAATAAACCACACTCACTAGTTGACAAATATATTTGAATATAATTTACCCTGAAAAATCTTCTCGAAAAATTTAATAATTTCTTTATATTCCAAAATTTTACTTTTCAAATTTTCAACATCTCAAAACCAAAAATAAAAATAAAAAGGGTAAAATTAGATAGGAGAACCTTGATATAGTCGGGATGTTGACTCTAAAAATGGCAAAGCCTGCAAGGACGAAACAAACCGTACATGTATATATTTATAAGGATTCTTTTCCCTTACAAATATATACAATTTTTTACCAAATTTGTCTGTCCAACAATGGCTTTCCCGGACGTCACCATATTCCACATTGCGGTAAATTAATCTGGTGCGGGACAACGGTACGAGAGGTAGAAGACGTGCAGGTAATCGACCCTGCAATTATGTCAGACGGGAAATTCTCCGACTGTTTCCATGGTCGCGTTGCTTCGCCCTTTTTTTCAGCGTTTTTTTATGGAGGAGATGAGGTTGGGGTTTAGACTTCTCCCCGAGTTTGCAGAGATGATGATATCCGCCGAGAACAACACCACTAGAAAACATCAGAAGGCCCAGGGCCAAGGCCAGGGTTTGGCTGCGGGCTATGATGGGGAATACATCAAGTTCTACAGCAACGGAGGAGGAGAACGATCTTCTTTTTGTGTGTTGGGCACTCAGCCGGAATCGATTCTGAATCACCAGCCGTAGAATCAAACCCAGACCACGGAGACCAGAGAAGGTAGGCGAGTGCGAAACTTTCGAAAGCTTGAACAACTCAGAATCTCCTAGCTCATAAAGTATTGTCAGAGAGCTTCAATCATATATACCCTCCCAAACAAAATCAGGGGTGTGCGTGCAAGTTTATCCTACTTTCAAATTCCTTCCTCGTCACTCCCATTTCACACTTCACCTGTAATTTTCATAGAAGTGACACTGTAATCAATGCTTTTTTCTGCCTCCTTACCCAAGCCCCCACTATTAGTCCTCAAAGCAATACCAATACATCCGGTGTAGGCTTAACTAGATATCTTAATAATTGAAGACGATTGGGTCTCTATCATAGTTGCTGACAAATGGCATATGCCGCCATATGGCAAATGTTACAGTCTCATATGATAGATCTCATGTATGTGTCCGGCCTTTTGTAGTTAAAACTGGAAATCTACCGTTACACGCTACGAGATGCTCGGATGGCGTTCAAGAGATGAATATAAAATGACCCATTTGGAGTTGGAGCAGTTTCCCAGAGGGTGAAAGATGGTAATATGAGGCCCATTACTACGGTTTCAGTGGTTTTTTTTGGGTAAGAGACTGAAGTCTTGATGGTTTTTAATAGTAAAATAATGAAATATGGTTACCCATTTGAAGACCGCGGAGTCCCCAAAGGAGGGCGGTTTGATATCCGGATACAGGTTTGAAGCCTGATTGATTTTAGTTAGGATTGAAAGCTAAAAATCATTGTGGCAGTTGTTTGTTTTTCCATGGGCAAGTTTTGTTGTTTTTAATTAGGGAGAACTGTTCAAAGTGGAATACCAATGAGTGGTTTTCAGAGGGGAATCTAAATATCTGCGGAGCCATGTGATGACCGATTCATAGACATTGATATCCAAAAGCCCATTTGAATCTTGATCATTTTCAGCTGGCAGAAGAATAGGCCACACAAATACATTGGAACATTGATTGATTTATTTATTTTGAAGCCTTTGAAGGGTTTTGAGAGGAAGGCACATCTGCAGTCTACTGGTCTTAAATTGGGATTTGCATTTCCCTTGAAAAATTGTTGAATTTGGCTACAGAGACGGGCTTCATTGGTATCCTGTGCTTCAATACCATCCTGTGTCCAATTCAATAGTAGAGATATGGGATTGGAGCGATTTATTAAAGGGAGCAATATGTGTACTCAATTGAATAGCAGACAATTGATAGAGGAGTCCCTGGACACAAGTTATACGGATGGCATCAGAGAAGCCCTTGGACAGATTAACTTCAAATGTGTCATAATGGATCCATGATTTTTAGACCACCCAAATTCCAATAGCGTTTGCAAGACAAGGTTTCTTGAAGATGTCAGGTTATTCCACAAAAGAAGTGATCGGTAGATATGTTAGGTTTCTTCAAGGACCCCATACCGATAGGAGAACAACTTTCAAAATCTGAGAAACTATTAGAGAAGAGAAAAACCTGCCAGGTTAGTATTTTGAATTATAAAAAGACTGCCTTTTGGAACCTTTTTTCCATTTTGCTCCAGTGTTTTGTGAGAGAGATGGTAGTTATTTATTTGGTTGGAGAACAAACTCTTATGTCAAAAATTTGGCGATCTATTTACTTACACCGAAGGTTTTTTTTTGAAATTATTCATACTATCATTTAATATTATAGGGTTGAATTTCAAAAGAAATTAACAACAAACTGTGCACTAATTTTTTTCTAATTATATTTACCAAATAAATAAAATGTTCTAAATTCATAGGCATGGATATTTTTTCTTTGTTTGACTGTTCTCATGTGTTTGGCGGACCTTATGAGTATGCTGGATTATATGTTTATAATAAATTATATTTTTATAATTTTTACTTTGACCAGGCTGATATATAGAGGAATGTTTAACAACACTATTGCCAAAAGAAAGAATGGAACACCTTTAAGAGCAATTGCTAATAAATTATATTTTTATAATATTTACTTTGACCGGGCTGTTCAATATAGAGTAATGTTTAACAACACTATTGGCCAAAAGAATGGAAGCATTATCTTTAATTTAATTACCAATACTGAAACAGGTAAACCAACGGGTAAAATCGCAGAATTATTTATATGTAACAGCATGTGCTATATATTCACAGTAGTAGCAATGATCTGAAAATACAAAGATTGATAGGCAATGTTGAATGACAGTATGGAAACCCTTCGGGCTGCGGACATTGAATCTCTGCCCTATTTCCATAACTTAAGTGCCTATTAACAATGCATTCAACAGGAATAACAAAGAATTAAGAACAGAGAACAGAGAGAACAAATAATAGCTTAACTTCCACCAGGCATGTAGGAATGTACAAAATCTGGAATGAGTGAGCCGAAGTAACAAAATGTTTGGACACAAGACTCTGTGAAGTTTAGCGTGCACATAGTACTACAAATATTAGTCTGGAGAACACCATCTTGACTTCTCAAAACTCCACTGCCAAACAAATTATATGTTTTACTAAATAAGTTAAACGATTACAGAGCTCTCTGTCTCAGACTTACAATGGATACTTTCTGGCAAGTACATCTGGTCACTATGAGTTTGAAAGCTAGGATCCAGAGAAACACCATCTTGGCTTCTGAAAACTCCACTGCCAAACAAATGATATGTTTTACTAAATAAAGTGAACGAATACAGAGCTATCTGTCTCAGACTTGCAATGGATACTTTCTGGCAAGTACATCTGGTTACTATGACTTTGAAGGCTGGGATCCAGAGACTGCGGGGAAATATAAAAATAATTGATATGATTCATAAAATAAACATAGAAAATTATTATATTGTAAATTTTTTTGATAATTCAGGGTTAACTGTGATCGTTTTTTACAAATCTCAATGTCTTCGTCGGCATATGTGGATAAACTGTATTGAGGAGAGAACCCTAGCCAACGATGGTTTTCTTATTTGCGAACAATTTGTGCTTTTTTTAAAAGAAAAGTTTGGCATCACAGGAAAAACGCTGACATCTATTTCAGCTAAATGTCTATAACATCTAGAAATTTTATTAGTTCATATTACTCAATCTAAATCAGAAATTTTATTAGTTCATATTACTCGATCTAAATCAGAATTAAATTGTATGCACGGAACAGAACAGTGATTTGTATGCACTGTGCACAGGACAACAATAAATTGTATGGATATTCTCAGTTTAGAGTCCTAACCGAGAACAAAACAGCAATAAATAGTATGCACGATGCAACAATTTATATATATGTTGTGCTGGTTGAGATTCAGTGCCTAAAAGTTGCGCAAGCAGAAGAGAATGAGTTTCGATAACAGCAGCAGCCACATTTACTGTCACAACAACATTTATAAGATCCCATGGATTATGGCATTAACCTTTTTAGGGTTTCAACTTTCAACAAGTACAAGTGGGATCAACCCTTTTTTCTCTGAAATTAAAGTACCTTCCATATACCTTACGCATTTTATAAGGTAAAATAGTAGTGAATACTAAAAAATGAACCGCAACTATTTACTCATAATAATTGGGCATGTGGAACTAAAACAACGATAATTCATATGCAAAACGAATGAAAGCTTAAATTAGCTACTTTGGCATCCTCTCAGAGTACCAATACTTTCTATTCAGGTAGAAACATCCACAATCAACTCCAGGGCATCATTCATATCTGGACTGCAATAAAAATTGCTAATGACATTTGTGGCTAATGCTGAGTTTGGATAGTAGATTTCCTCATTTTCATACCACAGGAAAACTGTTGTCAGAATGTTCATTTCAAATCCTCTCAAAGAAATGTAATACTTGTTAGGTAAACTTGGCTCGGTGAAGAAGTTAAGGTAGTTAGGTTAACAATTATGGTTTCAAGTATCTAGTGGTAGTGGCCTGTGGTATTTCATGGTGTTACATGTGATGAAGCCTTTAAAAGGCTTGGGATTCTCCATTGCAATGTGTCAGAGTTGAGTGGTCAAGGCTCACCTGGCCTGGGCCAAGATGTTGGCTAGCTTCACTGTGTTTAAGCCAAAGATAATAATAGATCTATTGCTGATTGGTTTTTCCCTGATTGGGGTTTTCTAGTGTAAATCACAGTTTATGTGTGTTGTTATTTTATCTGTGATTATTCTCCTCATTTTTTTGATATAGTTCTGAATAATAACAAGTAGTATCAGAGCCAAGTGTTGGCTTCAAGGGATGCTTATGTTTATATTTGGCCCGATGAGCGAGAGATCAAGGATTTTGGACCACAATTCAAGTTCCAAGGTTTTTCTCGTTGGGAGGTTGCAAGTTTTAATAAATCACGCTTGTTTATTGACAGTGTTGAATTTGAGTGGCACCATTAGTGGTAGGAAGTTTAGGATGTTAGAGCAAGATTTCCCTGAGATTGGTGAGCTTCTCATCGTAGAAAGGCAAAGGGAACCACAAGGAGTCCTAACAGAGGTTGTTGCAGAGGGTTCTTGCAACAAGACAACCCTATTGGTGGAAGAAATAGAGGCGGAGCAAAGTTTGAACATGCCGTACAACTTCAATCCCAAGATCTCGGACTGGGACCACCAGCGTTGTGAATGCTCTGCAAGAAATCCCACATTCGGAGGTTGCCTCACCACTGAGTCGACACAATTCACTCCTTTTGGAATTTAAAGAGAGGATACCATGTGAAAGAGAACATGCATGCAACATGGGTGAGCGGTCCACCGTCATAAGAGGTCATGTCATAAGTTCATAGCAAATTGAAGCTTGGACGAGGATAGACATGTGTAACAAATCCATGCTAGCAATGGCAAGAATCTTGATTTGGGGTAGCATTGAATGTGCTCTAACCACGAAATTTGGTGGAGAGGTTGGGGCACATGAGATCTCAAATACCCAGAAAAGGTTTGGGCAATTTCTAAATAGTTTAGGAGATATTAAAATAATTAATATTTTTAATGGAGTCCCTAGGTCTAAACTTAGGGAAAATAAAATATTAGTGTGTATAAATATGAAACTGTGTTAGAATGGTCCAAAAGACATGGATCAAACCAGATCTAATCTTAGTCGTTGATTAGGGACTTAATCTCGGTTGTTGATATGTCAACAGGAAAAGTATAAGAGGAGGCTTGAGGGTCGCTTGGAAAATACACCAGAGTGATTAGTCATTCTATTCTCTAGAGCAGGGTCTGCTAAGAGAGATAGAATTAGTGACTGGGAGCTGCAGCAGAGGGGCATTGAATACAGAAAGATAGAGAGGTAGAGATAGTGTCGGG
>APFE030654012.1:0-27458 GCA_000404065.3 Pinus taeda
CTAGACTTCTAAATGTTGTGCGTTAGGTTCCAAAGCTTTTTTATGTTCATTGAATTTATTTTACAGTTGATATTTATTAATAATTTTTCCTTTAAGGTTCATCACGTGAATGCAATCTAAGATGATAAACAATCGTTTATTCTTCTTTTTGCAAGGAAAATCCTAGCTACTAAGGAAAAAGAAGCGAGATTCTTTCAACATAGAGCAGAGAACACACACTAGATGCACTGTCCTAAATCAAAATCAACAAGTAGTATAAATCCAAATTCACATGCATGTATTTGTTTTCCGCTTTATTAATGTGTGAATGACAAAAATAATGCTAAGTACAAATTTGAATTATCTCTTCAAAAGACGAAAGGAGGATAATGACGACACATTGCGATTTTGAATTGAACACTGCTTTTGACACTTGAAAAAATATTAATTCAAATCAAATACAAGAGCAACAGTGTAATCGACCATCAAGAATAATAGGATTCTTTTCTTTGACTGAAAACGACACTTGCGACACTTCCAAATCAAAAGACAACAGTTTGACTAAGCTACTTCTTTGTAAAGGAGAACTGTAAATGGCGAATAATACATAAAAACATTCAAAATTCTTTGTACAATGGAGGATGAATAATACAAAGGAAGGGAGTTTCCATAGTGGTATACTGATCACAGCCAAAAAAACTCCTGAATAAAGCCGAAGAGAGTGAACAAAAAACCAAAATTTGGAGGTAGAAACAGTCTTATCTGATCATCGCACCTGTAACACAAGGAAACAGGGATGCATCTCACCTACTGCACACAGGAGGTGCAATGCATCTAGATTCCCAAGAGGAGAAGGTGTGATGGTCTAGGGACGAGACTTCAACTTGGTTTTTGGTCACAATTTGTAGCTTAGTTCAGGCATTTAGGCCGAGCTAATGATAGTTAGTAAATGAAAATCACAACGACTAATCTAATGAGGTTACATGAGCCACCTCCAGGGAAATTAGGATGTTTTCAAATCAATTGTTCAGTTTATAAACAAAACCTGGAGATGGATTGAAGCAGCATTGATCTACTTTGCACTTGCATAGAAAATGCAGTTCGAAGGCTAGTTGGCTTAACTTCAGGCTTCGTCTATAGTTTATAAATCAAACAAATATAGACAAGCAAACAAGCTATTCGCTCCCCAGCGGAGTCACCATTTTGTTATCGGGAAATCTAGTGTCTATTCAGAACTTCTAGTCCCACTAAGACGAGTAGCTATCTTAGAAACAAAAAAAATAAAGTTACTTTGGTTTTCCTTTATGAGAAGTAGATGGGAGAGAAGCAGAGAGTACCAACCTCAGTCTTTTGCTTGGCTCCTTGCTTGTTTCTTCTCCCCTTTGACAGATCTTTGCCACTCCTTCCTTACTTACCCCATTTCAAAGAGTACCTGTAAAGTCAAAGCAACATAATAGCTTCAAATTACAAAGATCTACAATCATAAAAAATATAGGACCAGATATATATTGACCACACAAATGCATATATCATCAAACATACAAGAATGTGGAGGAAAACTTAAATAGCTTTATTGATAGAAAGAGTGAAATAGAGGATTACAACCCATTAATCTGACCCAGCATCATCCTCCCTGCATTAAAGCCCTTCTTCACCTCATGAAAAGCTTAGATCACCCAACACTATGAAATTCCACCAAGAAACCAATAGCACTTCCTTGCAAGATACAAGATTCCAGCCTTTGGATCTCTGGGATGAGGGATCCATATACAAATGTTTGGAAGGGGGTGAGTCAGCTTCTGGGATTTTTATTAGTGTCCTTTCTCTGATAGTTCTTGGTTCCACTTGGAGATTCATGATCTCTTACTCATCCCTAGGCGAATTCAGAGAGGCAAGTGTCACAAGAGAGTTTTCTGGAGGATTCCATGATCATCCACCTTGCAAACTGTCTCTGCTATTTGTCTACTCTTGCCCATCGCACCCTACAAAAGGAATTTTCAGTATGCATCACACTTTTTGCATGTGGCAGGTGAGATGCATCGCACCCTTAGCACTGTATGGTCCAGTTTTTACTAGTTCTGAGCAGTTTTCCATGGAGAACTTCTGGGAGATGATGTAATCAGTTGACCTTGTTCCTTTAGGGTGTGAAACAACACTTTTAGGGACTCAAAAGCCCTTGGTTTATGGACATATATCATTGGGGTTGCAGTACCCAAATATGTCTATAACAGTGAGGAACAAATGACAGAGGTACTCTAGGTGGTGAAAGGGATTATGTTCACCCTAGAGATGCTAGTTGAAGGGGAGCATGAGGAAAACTTTCTGTAATCCTTGTATGATATGGAATCATCAGGATTTGTGACCTATGACAAAATTGATGCAGAAATAGAGGAGGATGGATTGGAGGGGCTTAAACACCTGGCCTTTGAAGAAACAGAAGGGGAAAGAGGGATTTGAGAGAATCCTTCAATGGAAGGTGCCCGTCTCCTACCAGTGAAGATGAGAAAACAGAATGTGGGGACAGATGATAAGCCCAATATAGCATTAGTGGGAGATTACTGGGACGAACAAACCACCAAAGAAATTTTTATTTATTACAAGGATACCAGGACCTGTTGCCAGCTTCAGTGGCAGAACTCAAGGGGATAAAAGGTAACCTGGTAGAAATGAAAATTTTTCTGAAACCAGGTGTCCAACCAGTAAAGCACAGACCATAACAACTGAACCCAAGGGTAAAAGAGAAAGTTAAAAGGGAAATTGACAAAATGTTGGATGCAGGGATCATATTTCTGGTAGATGAAGCTGACTAGATAAGCCCCATAGTTATTCGGAACAAGAAGGATGTAACCAAAATTAGGTTATGCATTGACTACAGGAGCTTGAACAATGCATGCATGCATGACCCGTTCACCACATTATTCAATGATGAAGTCCTAGACAATGTTGTGGGGAATGAGGCATACTCGTTCACAGATGGGTTTTCAAGTTACCACTAGGTCCGGATACCTAAGGAGGATAAAAGGAAAACAACTTTCACAACTGAGTGGGGGTCATATGCATATAATGTAATGCCATTCAGATTAAAGAATGTGCCAATGGTCTTCTCAAGGATTGTAATATTTGCATTCCGGGATTACATTCATAAGTTTCTATAAGTTTACATGGAGAACTGGACAGTATACAACCTATTGAAGAAGAATACTAGCTTTTTAAGAATAATTTTCAAGAGGTATAGACACTTTCAGATCTCCTTAAATCTAAAAAAATGTATTTTCACAATCCTCTTTGGAACTCTATTGGGCCATATTGTCTGCAAAGACGGAGCCTGTGTGGACCTCGCCAAGGTTGCAGCAATTGTCCACATGGAACCACCACACAATGTGAAACAACTAAGGGAAACTATGGACCACACGAGGTACTATAGATGGTTCATCAGGAACTATGCAACCATAACAACCTCGATGGAGAAATTACTAAGACCGAAGAATTTATCTGGACTGTGGACTGTCAAGCAACACTGAATAAACTGAAGGAACGATTAGTAAGCACCCCAATATTAGTGTACCCCGACCGGAACAAAATGTTACATGTACACATCGACGTGTCCAGGATAGCACTAAGGGCGGTTCTAGTGCAACCATGAGAAAAGATGGATCATCTAGTATACTACGCTAGCAGAAAACTCTCTACAGCGAAAAGGAACTACACAACAACAGAATGGGAAGCTTTGGCAATTGTCTACTCTAACCAAAAGTTCAGGCACTACCTACTGGGTGTGTCATTAAAATTCTTTACAGACCATTCCATGCTGAAATACTTAGTAAAAAAGCCAGTACTAGAAGAAATAATATGCAGGTGGTTGTTACTATTCCAAGAATTCATGTTTGAAGTGGTTGTTAAGCCATGCAAATTGAATGTAGGGCTAGATCACTTGTCGTGCCTAGAAACAAGGGAGAATGATGGTGCAATAGATGATTGGTTACCTGAGGCTAACCTATTCAGAATAGAAGCCATTCTCGACCACCTAGAAGAGATTGCTACATTGCTAACAACAGGTCATTGCCCAGACAGATACACGATAGCACAAAGGTGTCACTTGGTGGTTAGAACAACAAATTACCATCTCATCGTGGGACACCTCTACAAAATGGGCTCGGATCAAATACTTAGACGATGTGTCCTGCAACACGAAAGAAAGGATGTCTTATGGGAGTGCCATGCAGGAGTCGTGGGAGGCCATGTAGGAGGCAAGGCCACCATAAGAAAGATACTACACACATGATTATGGTGGCCCACTATCCATAAGGATTCTAAAGCATTTTCCAAATAATTTGATGTTTGTCAAAGGGTCGATAAGCCTTCTCGACATGATGAGCTACCATTACACTTGATTCATTCGATGCAGATCTTTGATAAGTGGGAAGTAGACTTCATTGAGCCAATTTCTTCACTAGCAAGACACTTGCAAGCCCGATACATAATTACAACAATGAAATACCTCACAAGATGGGTAGAGGCCACGTTAGTGAAAGACTACACAACAGAAACAACAGTAAGATTCATTTTTGAAAATAATATTTCAAGGTTCAAATGCCCAAGGAGCCTCACAAGTGACTAGGGAACCCACTTTCTGAACAAAACCACTGAATCTTTGCTAACGACTTCTATGGTTCAGCATAATAAGAGTAGTCTGTATCATCTGCAAGCAAACGGTGCAGTAGAATCATTTAACAAAATACTAGAGAAAGCACTAACAAAAGTCGTATTTGCCAACCGAGACGACTCGGACGAAAGAATTCCAGTAACTCTATGGGCATATAGGACAACAGTTAAAAGACTCCATAAGCAAACTCCATTTCAGCTTGTGTATGGCAGAGAGGCGGTGGTACTAGCAGAATTTATACTACCTAGCATCCTCATCTCAGAAGCTACAAGAATGACAGATAGCAATGCCTTCCAGGACAGGCTGAGCCAACTGATGGAACTCGATGAAACCCAGTTCCTATCAAAATTACATCAATTAGTTGAGCAATGAAAAAAAAGGCTTTGCATGATAGGCACATCAAGAAGAATTCGTTTGAAGTCGGAGACCAAGTGCTCCTTTATGATAGCAAGTTCCTGAATTTCCCAGTAAAACTACATATACACTAGTTAGGCCCATTCATAATCGCAGAAATAAAAGAATTAGGCACAGTAAGAGTCGCACAATTGGATGGACTCCGTTGTAGGGATGGGGGAATGGCACGTGCCTAAAACTCTTTTGCTAGTGAAAAAAAAAAACTTCGATTCGACTAATAAGGTTGTGGCCAAGTTTGGGATACCGCAACCCATTTGTGGTCGGGGGGGGTAGTGTGAGTGGTCATGTAAGTAGGCCAAGTCAATAGAGATTGGGTAGAGTCAGTGATCACATTGGTAGGCCTAGTTAGCAAAGATATTAACCACACATGTCATCCTCGTTAGCAGAATACACATAGGTCCAAACCTTTTCCAGAATTGATGGCTGCACAAGTACTCGTCCCATCCACCATACTAGTAGTTATTTCCCGATTAAGTAATCAATAAGGAAATTGTCAAGATAGGGTTGCAAAATCTTTCCCGTTAAGCATAAAATTAGTTAATAAATAAACCCATCATGGCAAAATAAAGATGCCATGCAGCCCACTTTGTACTTTCCAGACCATGTCATAGTTGTCATGTACAAGTTGGCCGACGGCGGCAAGATATAGCTAGAATACATGGAAAGGTCACCAGAGTAATTAATTAATTAAAGCCTCATCCCTTAGGGGACGTAGTGTCAGATTTGGCTACATAAATTGCAGGAGGATGCAAGGGATGCTAGAGTTTCAAATCATAGAAGAATTCCAAGATCACTTTGAAGAACAGGGGCAAAAGAAGAGAAGCAAGAAACCTCCAGTACAGATAGTTTACTGCAGAAGAGAAGTAATGGAGAAAGGAATAATATCATTCCCACGGAATGCTCTTGATGCTCGAATTGAAGTAGTGGAAGATCTATATGGGAAGTATGACAGGTTGAATCTGATCAACAATGAATTCACAGATGGATTCCAGTTTCTAGCCATGAAGAGGGAGGTGTATGTGGGAGAATTTCAAAGGGAGGATGGCACCAAGGCCTCTAGAATCAAAGAGGAGTTTAGGGGAATACAGAGATATGTGCTATTCCACTTACAAAGTTTTCCCGTATTCGACACCCAATTTTCCGCCATGCATTGCACAAAATTACTAGCAAGCAAGATGCATGGTGGGTTGCTGTGGTTGGACAAGGAATACCCCATTTATGTCGAGGATATCAATCAAATCATTGGGCTGGAAGAGGTTGGGAATGTCATTAGCACAATGTTCCAGGCTAGGGTCAAGTGGGGAATATGTAGACAGAGGACAACATCTACACCAGATACAGGACGGAGCGAGATGGGAGGGGCACAAAGCTAGACAAAATTAACAAAGATAATATCAAGTTTGCTTTCTATCTTATCGCAGGAAAAACAATGAGGCATTTCATGAGGAATGAGTGCACCTTGGACATTATTTCAACCAAGGAGAAGTACTCAACTGGTTAGCCTTCGTGCTTAATGAACTATTAGAGGCTTGTGAAGATGTCTACAAGAGGAGCATTGGCTTTGTGTTTGGGTACTTGGTAATGGCACTAGCAATGTGGAAATGGAGGCCACCAACAGAAAGGCAAATGGAAACAATTACTGAAGACCATCCAGTTGCGCTCAGGTATGAACCATGGAAGACATCGGGGGATCCCAACACAGAGGAGATCAATGAGAGAGCTTTCAAGAGCTGGTATGAGCAGATAATGGACACCATTCATTCCACTAAGAGGATACCCAAGGCTCTCTTGGATGAATTCTCAGGCAAGCTCTGGTTTGGCGCCTCCCACATGCACACTTACCTAAGACTGCAGTGCATCAACCCGAGCACATTCAAATTGAGGCTACAGAGGTTTAGCCTAATGGAGGAAGCATTGCACAGAGAAGTGGAGTCCTGGTTGGGAGTGGCCTGTGAGGTGAGGGAAGGGAAACCCAAGTACCTTTTCAGAGCCCTGATGCCACAAGAACGAGAGGGAGATGGGACAGAAAGCAGTCAGAAGCAAGCAGCCGATGAAGTACTCCTGTTGATGCTACTCCAAATGGAAGAAAAAATGTTCGAATTAAGGAGGATAGTCGCCAGCTTCGAGCCAGGTGAGAGTAACTATCCTAAACAATTTCAAGGTTTCACCATGCTTTCCCTCATTATAATGCCACCACTCGTTGTGGCATTTCCCTCAGGAGCAGCTCAAGCTCCCTCTCAGATGATGGTCCCCAAACCACAAAAAAGGTGATTCATCCGAACCCCATAGGTCAAAAATCCGGCTACTAAAAAGTCGAAAATTAACCCACTAGCTCCAGTCGTCGACCTCACTGTTGAGGTCGAGTAGCCAATTCCCATAAACACCATAGTCGAGGAGATCCCTACCACTACATCCACCACAGTAAAACCATCGTGGGATTCATCCCTGCAAGCTGCTTCCACTTCCGCGACCTTGTTCGAGATCCTCCTGTTAGGCCACCGAAGGACTACTACAGAAGCAGAAGTTCAATTAGTCGGCAGAACAGAGGGCACCACCTCGACCATGGGAATGCCACTAGCAGATAGTAAATCACTAATTCTTGGGTTGGACCCAATAGCGGGGAGACACCTAGACACAATTTGGCAAAGAGAAAGGACTGAACCGTACTTGCCCGCTCTCCCTATAAAGCTCACAGTCCCACCAAACCCTAGCATTACTCTAGCCACACCACAGTTCACTCCACCATCCCAGCAAGAACACTCACTCGCCTCCCATTCAAATAAGTCCATTACCAGTGGCCTACCCCTACAACAGTAATTCCTGGAACCAAGCACTATGCAAGCTGATACACTCCATCACTGGTCATCAGCGCAATTATTTTCCTTTATTTAGCAAGCAGCTCACAAGACCAAGAGCCTCCATGAAGACCTGGCTAAAGAACATGACCAACAGAGGAAGTAGTTGCACATAGTGATGGAGGAGCATGATCACCTATGGGAAGCAAACACAGGATTGCAAGCCCAGGTGGATTAGATTACACAACAATTTCAATCAATATGGTTGATCATCACCAAGGCCAACATTGAAGCACCAATGGACATGACCGCTTGCATGTTGATCGACTGTTGAGATCACATACAGACGGCTTGCACATGCCTGGAAACCACCAATGCTGAGATGAGGCAGAAACTAGAGATGGTAAGGTCCACACTACCAGATCCCATGGAAATATATGTGGGGACGGTTGAAGGAAATGTCAGGGAACTGGAAGGGAAGAAGAAAGCCTTGGCCGAAGCCCTCATTGATGAATACACCCTAATGGGAAAGGTCCATGACTGGTCAGGAAATTTAGCACTAAAGAACCACTAGGTTTACCTGCTAAGAGATCAGATTCAATCACTGTTTGCCAACACAAGGGATTGTATAGACCATATTTAGCTACAACAAATTAATGAGCTAATCAACATCCTCTAGGCCCAGGTCAACAACATCAAGGAGGACTCAGCAAGGACAAAACATATAATCAAAGACCTACAGCCCTCGGTTTGTATGCAATTTCTACTCTTGAAGGAGGCATGCAACTCTAGTGGCCAACAATGGGACGACCTGCAAAGACAATGGCCAACAAACCTAACATTGCAATTATCTAAGGCGTTCACTCAAGGCACTAATGCAATCCTACCCAATTGGGACCTGGCCATTCAAATATACACTGAGTTCAGGTAGCCAACAACAATCTCAGTCCTAGAGTTGGAGCCTTCGTTTTGAACATAGGAACCACAAGGGCAAGGAAGGGACACAAGAACAAATGCCACGCCACAAGTTAGGATCGAGACAGAAGAGGCACCCACTCTGTAAGCAAGGATTGAAGCAGGAGAAGTGTTGGCACAACATACAAGAAATACAACACCGGTAGTAACGCAGCACCACCTGTAGAGCACATGGAAGTAATAGCAAGACCTCTAGAGGTCGAAATGACTTGACTTAAGGACAAGTCAAGAAATTGTGGCGAGGGCCTATTGGGACCTTTGTTTAATTTTGATTTTGAACGTTTTTTATTAACCGAAGGGCGGGAAAAAGACATATGGCAGCAACGGTTGGGTGGTGGAATAAACAGTTGCGAAGGAGTGGTGGCAAGGTGGAAATGGAAGGCAAAGGAAGCTGAGGGGATGGGAAGGTGCAGAAGCGGCGAAGAGAGAAAACAGTCGATCGAGAACTAGTAGTCTAGGTAGCCGGGAAGGATACAAAAGGGGAAGACCAGAGAGGGAAAAGTTTGTTGTTGAATCCACCAGAGGACAAAGGAGTCATTTGCAAAAGAGATACACATTTGTAGAGGCTGAATGAGAGAGTGTTGGGATCTGAGGGACTTGGTTACGGAACTGATCTGAACCTGAGCGACTGAGCCAGGTATTTTATGTAATGCTTATGGTGAATGCCGGATTATAATGTAAACTGTTATGTTAATTTTAATATGAGACAAAGCTGATGGTTGTTGTGACTTCTAATGTATTAAGCATCATGTTTAGTGGTTCCATTAAAATTTTAAATAGTCTATCTATTGCACGTAGATGGTAATTCATAGATTGATGCAAGGATGTTGTTATTTATATGTTCTTTATAATGGATCTATGCTTATGATTAAAGGATATTGTTATCTTTGTTCCGCGTGTAATGGATGTGTATGTGTATGATTACCTGTGCCTGGTTGATATTCCCTCGACCCCATGCTAAACCCTTCTTCCTTTTGGTCGTGACGTGCCTTGGGTGAGACTCCTTGCCCTTCAAGGTAGGATGAAAATGTCGGCGATGTCCTAGACCACAGCGGACCACTGTTGGCCTCCTGTGCCCGAACCTGGGGTCTTTTCCCTGATGACTCTTTTGAGCCAACAACAACTACCACATATTCTCCCTCTATCATGGAATCCATTGGAAATGACTATTTGTGTGACATCTGGAGGCATCTATTGGTCCAAGACTAATAATATAACCAAAAGCGGACACTCCATTTTCCTTGTTCTTGTGAAAGTGTAAATTAGAAATTATAATCAAGCTGAAGTCATCCACATATGAATATTTGAATCAAAATTCTGAGTGCCCTTTAAAAACCTTAGAATTTTTTTGCGATAGACTAATGTCGTTAACAAGGATTTTGCATGAATCTTGAAAGAATTCTAAAAGCAAATGAAATATATAGTCTAGCAGTGGTGAGTTGGTGAGTAAAAAGTTAAAAAAAAGATAATAATAATTAAAAAAAAAAAACTATTTTTTCAACTCGTATTTTCAACTTATCTCCCTATGATTTTACTCAAATTTCAAGCGAGAGAATTCGTACGATGCTAGGAGTGCCCATGTTTCATACTTTTGATGGACCCTACTACACAATCAAACCATATGTTTCATTTGAGATGGTCTGGTAGTGGTGAGGTAGATATGATGATGTCAACCATGGGGGATGATTCACCATTTTTGGAGTAAAAAAAAAAAAACTACTTTTTCGACTCATATTTTTAACTTATCTCCCTATGATTTCACTCAATTTTCAAATGGGAGCACTCGTTGGATGTAGAATTTAATTTTTCATCCAAGGGGTACCCATGTTGCATACTTTCGATGGACCCTACATAATTTCAAGTGTTTTCATGAGCCATATCAGCAGATCTTTATGAGATGGTCTAGGTTGATATGTTGATTGAGATGGGGTTGCATCAATATTTAGCCTTTCAATCCTCTCAATCACATCACTCAAAGGGTCTTCTTGATCTGAGGAAGTGGCTATAAATTCATGACGGGGAGACAATGCTTTAGAAGGCGATTCCATAGATTGATCCAATATAGGGATCTACCCTTTAAGATGTGGAATCTCATTATCAAATTCATGATAAGTTTTTGCATGGTTGAATCTATCAAAATGATCAAGCTACTACTCAACAATGTTTTCAATATTGGAAGATTCAAGAAAAATCACATATCTAGACAAGGCAAAACTATTATTTACCTCATCCTAATGACAATATGCCTTAGTGGTATCTGAATACCCTAAGAAGATATATTTTTAACTTATTGCATCAAGATTGCTTCTTTGTTCCTTAGGAATCAAGGCATAGCAAGTGGAACCAAAGATCTTGAGATGCCTTACCAAAGGAATGTGGCCATACCACATTTTATAAGGAGTCATATTTCTAAGAGTGTGACATGGACATCTATTTTTGACATATACTACACATAGAATTGCAGCAGTTGAAAACCTCAAATTTAAATTTTTTAAAACAATCATGGAGCGAACCATATTCAAAATAGTCTTGTTCATTCTTTCAGCTAGACCATTATGTTGAGGAGTGTGTGGAATGGTAGTTTTATGTTGAATCCCATGTTGGCAAAGATACTTTTCAAATTCATTGGAAGTGTATTGTTTTCAATTATAATTCCTTAGAACATTGGACTAAATTCAAGCAAGAGCTCCTAATAAAACAAACATTGTTCATGCAAGGTACTAACAAAATTTGCTAGGGATACAAACCTGTTGGTAAATTCATAGTTAAAGAACTTTATTGTTTGGTCTCTGCTCACCACTAAATCCCCTCATAAGGATCTGGAAAAGGATATGAATGAAAAACCTCTAGACCAAGGTTTCCCATTCTCTATGGTTGGTGGCCAAAAAGATAGTGTTGACATGGGATATAATTCTTCAAATTGGATTTGAAGGACCATTACTTTTTTACCTATTTTGATCGAACATGGAAATTTTGGTACATCTCTTTAACTCTTGTCCTTTCACGGATTTTGTATAGACAAAGGTAGGGCAAATTTTTGGCCAGTATGATCATAATTGTTAGGAAATCTTAAAAACCATTGAGGATTTGAGAGGTCAGGCTTTGTCCAACCCATTGTTAATAGAGATTGGTCTCTCTTCTTTTATTTTATTCTCTTAATATATTGGAATGAACATAATATCAAAATATTTCATGACTCCTCCTCCTTGCGTGACTCTGTCTAGGCACTCATTCTTCTCTACATTCAAGAATTGTTCCTACTCACTCCTTAGTCCTCAATCAAATGGTCCTCCTCTCCCAATGATGTTAATATCCTTACCGATCTCAAGCCTAGTCCTCCTTCTTCTCTTCCTTCCTCCTCTCCTCTCCTTCCCTTTCTCCATCCCCTAAATCCCCTCTCCATTTGATTTCTTAAAAATCAACTTTGATGATGCTTCCTAGGGTAACTTGGGTGCATTTGGATACAAAGGTCTATTTTGGGATCATCGTGGAAATAACCTCTTTTTTCATGTTGGCTCAATGGGCCACACTAGCAATAATGCAACAAAATTTTATGCTCTAGTGAAAGATCTTTAGAGTGCCATTATGCAGGTTTTCCCCAAACTTGTGCTAAAATGATACTCCCAACTTGTAGTTTAAAATATCAAATGCCTAATTAATGGGCCATAATTGATAACCTTATCAAAATTTGGAGGCTAGAAAGTTACAATTCTCAAATTTCTCATCTCCTTTCACAATTTCTAGTCATCCTACATTCTCATGTTTGTTGAGCAGGGAAGAAAGTAGTTGAACTCCTCAGTTATTCTCAATCATCTTTCTCCCTTTCCTCACCCTAGAAAAACATCCCTCCTTCCTCTAGGTTCAATGACCATGCTTCACTAATACTCAAATACATGTAGTCCCTGTATCGAGTCACAAACAAGATAAATGAAGTGGGGGTGTGGTACCCCTATCGTCACCCCACTTAATAGAGGAAGGAAGCATGGGCACCAACTATCTCCATTTTTCTTTGATATGATTTCCACAACTAGCCCATCATTAACACACCTCACAATGCTCATAATGACATAGGGTAGTAGTGAAATGATGCTTTTGGAAGATGGTTGCACCATTATGGCTCTTGGGATTTCATGCTATTTGAAATTTCTTGGTTCATATGACACATAGTTAGGATTTTTCTTTCCAATTTCAACAATTCAAAAGAGTGTTTCCCATTGGCTCATGGAAATTTCCATTAGAGGAATTTTGAGGAAACAAACTAACCTTAAAATGAAACATTTACCAACAAAATAAACTTTTAAGGAACCAATATGACTCAATATGATGATGCTATCCCCAAGGGTAAATATTTTTGGAGGGAAAAGAAAGAAACTACTTTTTAAAAATGTATTTTCAACTTATCTTCTTATAGGTTTACTCAAATTTCAAGTGTGTGAACTCATTGGATGTGGAATCAGGTTATGCATCAAATGAATACCCACTCTGCATACTTTTGAGATGATCCTCACCAAGAGAAATTGAAAATACATTAAAAAAACATGTATTTTAAAATAAACACATTACTTTCATGTATTTTCATTTTTTTCTCAGTGTGAGTCTACTCAAAAGTATGCAAAGTGGGCACTCATTAGATGCAAAATCTAATTATGTATCCAATGAGTGGGCACGAAATTTGAGTAAACGTATAAGGAGACAAGATGAAAATTCAATAAATAAAAGAAGTTCTTTTTCTTTTCCTTTAAAAATCCATCTCTTATTTTATTATTTTTATTATTTTCCTTACAAGGCTCATTTTAGACCTCAAAATTCCCCTAATATTAATTTTTCCTGGGGGAAGGACTAAGTACCCCTAGCTTGGCCTCCCCCAACTTGTAAATTTAGTTTTCATCTATGGTTGAGTATTATGGTTTTTCTCTAGGGAGGTGAGGGTGAGTTGTAGAAATTTCTTGTAGATTCACAAGCTCATGCAGTTTACTAAAGCACATGACAAGAATATAATTCTACTTTCAACCAACAGAAGCCAATAGATCGATGAAAATAATATGAACAAGAAGAAGATAAATCAATGACAAATAACACAAGATGTATCTGGGAAAATCCACTTCTCAAAACCCCACTATCTATATTGCATATATCAGAAATATGAGTGAAGATACAAAGCTTGTTCTCACTAGAAGAATTCCGCACAAATATGCTCAATCTCCCAGCTCACAAACAAGCTCTCCACCAACACAGCCAATTTTGCAGCTCTCCAAGCCCCTAATATCTTGCATAATTCCTAGGATGATCAACCCGTATTTAAAGGTAATTCATGCTTCCAAACCTATGCAATCCAAACATAGGTCCTTCTTTGATTACATGCATGATATTTTCAACTTAGTAATCACATAACTGATAGTACATTTCCCCTGCACTCTAGTCTCAAATGGGTCTTTCTCAGAATCAACATGCATGAGTTTCTGATGAGGGAATATTTAGTTAACTAGAGTGACACTTGTGGATGCACTAGTGCACCAACTGATTGTTAACTCTCTATTAGTCCCACAAATAGTTTGGAACTAATTTAACTAAACATAACTTAGTAAACTAAGTGATCTAATTTACAACTCAATTTAAACTCATACTGGACCCCTAAATTTTAGGGAGAACATATATATGACTACATAAAGACTTCCAACTCTAAATTCCTAAGCTAATTAAGATAATTGAACTTAACTAACTATTTACAAGTTGCTATGAGATTATAATTCAATTTTAATTCTCAGTTTAATTCAAGGACACATTAAACTGGAATTTCTTATTGTCATTTCTCAACACTCCCTCTCAACAAGAAAGGGATTATCAGCTACCTTGATCCTGTCTCTGTGAAACTCGAATTTACATCTTGACAATGCCTTTGTCAAAATCTCAGCATCTTGCTCCTTTGTGGGAATGTACTCTAATAACATTATCACCCTCAATACACAATCTCTTAGATGATGATATCGGATATCAATATGCTTGGACGGATCATGAAAAAATGGATTTTCAGAGAGTTTGATACAATTCTGATTATCATAGTAAATCATAGTTGGATCCATCTACTGACCAAACAAACCAACCAGGATCTTCCTCATCCATATGGAATCACATGCTGCTTGACTCGCAACCATGTACTCTACCTCTACCGAACCGAGTGCAACCGATCTTTGTTTCCTGTTGTACTAAGAAATTTTCGCTGATCTAATACTGCAGATCCCTCCTGATGTGCTCTTCTGGTTGGATGGACTCCTTGCCCAATCTGCATCGGTGAAGCCTTGAAGCTTCACTCCCTCTGTCTGTTTGTACCATAATCCATACTAAGAAGTGCCCCTGAGGAATCTCAACACATGCTTTGCCACCTTCCAATACATCTTGGTAGGCCTAACCATCGCTTGACTAAGTTAGTTAACTGCATGGTACATATTCGGCCGTGTGTTCACCAAGTACATGAGTGAACCTAAAAGCTACTTGTAAATAGTAGCTTCCATTACTTCCCCTGAAGTAGTGTCCTCCTTCCTCCAATTACCTAATAAAGGAGTCTCCATGGGTTTGCTTCTCTCCATGCGGAATCTCCTGAGTATCTCGTTGGCATACTTTCTCTAAGACACAAACAACTCCCCATCTCCCTACCATACCTCCATGCCAAGAAAGTAATGCATGAGCCCCATTTCCTTCATCTCAAATCTCTTACAAGGTCCTCCTTGCAATATTTGATTAGCTGATCATCACCTGTCAATGTGAGATCATCAACATAAACTAAAATGATCAATAGTTTATATTCCACCACTATGTGGTACAGGTTCACATCCACTTCACTCTTCATCAAGCCCAACCCGATGAAGTAGATATCTATCCCAGTGTACCAAGCACAAGGTTCTTTCTTCCACCCATATAATGCTCTCTTGAGCTGAAAGACACGTGAATCATGGTCAAAGGTCTCAAAACCTTCAGAAATCTCTATGTACACCTCTTCATCAATCATGTCATTAAGGAAGGTTGTCTTCACATCCATCTAATGTATCTTCCAACCCATTTGTGTTGATAGTGCCAATATATATATATATATTATTGATGAGTTCCTTGCAACAGGAGCAAAGGTCTCATCATAGTCAATCCCCTCTACCTGTGAAACACCACGGGCCAAAAATATAGACTTATGCTTCTCCACACTACCATCTACAACTTACTTTACCTTGTAAAGCCATTAGGAGCTCACCACTGACTTTTCCTCTGGTCTCGGGACACATCCTAAACACCATTACAAACTATGGAGTCATACTCCTCCACCATGGCATCAACCCAAACTGGCTGCTGCACTTCTTCCTTAAAGGAAGATGGCTCTATCACAACACAATCACCCATAAGAGCCATGTATCCAAGTACCTCTTAGGTGACCTCCTATGCATGTGCTAAGAAGTGGGTTCTACCACATTCTCCCATGCATTATCCAACAAATTGTCAAGCTCTCTAGTGCACTTTCTTCCCTCTCTAGAAGACTGCCTGAGTGGATGACTCCACTCCTGGATCCTCTGCATGTGGCTACTCCACACCAATTTGAGGCTCCTCAACCTTAGGAACTAAAATCTCCTCATCTACAGGTAGCTCAAGTTCCCTCTCAAGGGAAACTCGCATGGCCTTCTCCTCATCGAATCTGACATCCCTACGAACCACTATTATCCTACTGGTCGGCAAGTACACCCGATAGTTGTGAGGTGTATCAGTGTATCCCACAAATATCCCCAACTCTACTGTTGGCTCAATATTCTTCAGTGCATCTTTGGTCACATGGAAATATACCAATTACCCAAAAATACTGAAGAGATCAACATCTGGCCTCTTATAGGAATAAGCCTCCTATGGTGTCTTCATGTCAAGTATCTGATGTGGGCTACAGTTTTGAACATAAACCATTGTGTCGCATGCCTCAACCCATAAGTGTAGTGGTAGGCCCTGATAATGCAACATCACCCTCATTGCCCCTACTATGATTCTATTATTCCTCTTGGTCACCCCATTCTGCTGAGGGTCATGGGGTATCGTCAACTCCTATTTAATCCCTTCCACTATATAGAAGTTATTAAACTCATTTGAGACATACTCACCATCGTTATCACTCCATAGAGATTTAACATTCTTGCCCAACTCTTTCTCCACTAATGCTTTAAACTCACAAAACTTTGTGAAGGTTTGATCCTTTTTTCTGCATGAAAAATATCCAACATTTTCGAGAAAAGTCATCAACAAATATAACATAATCCATGTGTTTGGTCATGGATGTTTTCGAGAATGGTTCACACACATCTGAATGGACTCAATCTAGAATAGCCTTTGCTCGACTATCTCTATCGTGAAAGGAATACTTGGTGTATTTTCCCAAAGTACACCCTCTTCATGTATCAACTTGCTCAAGCATACCTTTGGGAAGACTGGTAGAGATCTGCTGCAAGATCTTCAAAGCCCCATGATGCAAGTGGCCCAATCGCATGTGCCACAACTCGCCAATGTCTCGGCTCTACACCCTTTCTTCTTTTTTTCTCAAAGCAACACACTCCTCTCCCTCCAACTTATAGAGATTCTTCACTCGAATCCCTATCTTTTTTACTTGACCCGTGGCTATGTGTCGAAGGAATGCCTTTCCTTTCAAGAATATCACATCATAGCCTCTATCCTCAAGCATGGAAATGGATGCCAAGTTCTTCTTTAGCCCAAGAACATACATAACATTATTCAAGGTGAGTGGAGCCCCATACTCCCTTTGGAAAATAATCGTGCCCAATCCAGTAACACTATACTTCTCATCGTCACCCATCTTGATATGCATCTAGAGATCTTTCTCCTCCAGGTCACTAGATAACTCTTTGTCACCAGCCATGTCGAAGTACCATACATTTCTCATCAATGATGACACCATGCGTGCAATGAGGGAAAATTCCATTTCGAATTGAGAGGCCAAAAGCCTCACCCACTGCTCCTCTTGAGGACTTCTTCTTGGACTTCTTGAGTGGACAATTTGTAGCAAAATGCCCCAGCTCATGACAATGAAAGCACTTAACTTTCGTCATGTCTTTCTTCTTACCTCCATGATAAGAATATGATTTGGAATGGGAATCTTTCCCTTTCCCCTTCCCCTTATTCGCCTTAATTTCTAATGCATAGTTCTCCTCATCATCAATCTTTGATGAAGAGCCATCCCTGTAGTTCCTCTTGATCTCCTTCTGCATCAAATCTAACCACAGTCATTCCCAATGTGGCAGCTTCTCCTGACCATTGATAGAGTCTTGATAACTATGCCAACTCTTTGGGAATCCTAGAAGAGAAAGACTCACCATATCATCCTCGGTAACCATGATTCCAACACTTCTAAGTTCATCATGACATTGAGTGAACTTGGTCAAGTATTTTGGAATAGTCTAATCTTTCTCCATTTTGATTTTTCGAAGTTTATCCTTCTGTGCCAATTTCCTTTGGTCATTGTTGTTCTAATACGAGTCCGTCAATGTTTTCCATATAGCATATGAAGTTTCCTTTCCTTGGAGACTCAAGACAATGTGGTATCGAACTCCCTTAAGGATTATCTGCCTCGCCTTTGCCACACACCTTCCATTCGGACAAATTTTGTGCATCTGATGTTGTTGGCTTAGGAATTTCTTGATCAACGAATTCCTTCAAGCCATTATCCTCTAGCACAACCTCCATTCTGCCCCTCTAGGCTATAAAATTTGAGTTACCTTCTAAGGCATACTCGAGCCGCAAACAATAGAACATCATTTGTCGATCCTGAAGTATATATTGCAAATTCGAATTTCACCTGTAACCTAAAACTCAAAACTTTGAAATCTCCTCTAGTATATTTTTCTCAGCTTTGATACCATGTAGAAATTTCTTGTAGATTCATAAGCTCATGCAATTTACTAAAGCACAAGAAAAGAATCTATTTCTACTTTCAACCAGCGAAAGCCAATAGGTCGATGAAAACAATATGAACAAGAAGAAGATAAATCAATGGCACCTAACACAAGATGTATATGGGGAAATCCACTTCTCAATACCTCACTATCTGTATTGCATATATTAGAAATATGAGTGAAGATACAAAGCTTTTTCTCATTAGAACAATTTTGCATGAGTATGCTTAATCTCCTAGCTCACAAGCAAGCTCTTAGCAAACACATAGCCAATTCTTCAACTCTCCAAGCCCCTAATCTCTTGCATAATTCCTAGGATGAATAACCCATATTTAAAGGGAATTCATGCTTCCAAAACTGCGCAATCCAAACATAGGTCCTTCTCTGATTACATGCATGATATTTAGAACACATTAAACCACACAACTAATAGTACATTATCCCTACACTCTAGTCTCAACAGGGTCTTTCTCAAAATCGACATCTATGAGTTTCTGATGAGGGAATCTTTAGCTAACTAGAGTAACACTTGTGGATGCGCTAGTGCACCAACTGACTGTTAACTCTCTATTAGTTCCACAAACAACTGGGAACTAATTTAACTGAACATAACTCAATAAACTGAGTGATCTAATTTACAACTCAATTTAAACTCATACTGGACCCCTAAATTTCAGGGAGAACATATACATGGCTACAGAAAGACTTCCAAAAAGAAATTCTTAAGCTAATTAAGTTAATTAAACTTAATTAACTATTTACAAGTTGCTATGAGAATAGAATTCGATTTTGATTCTCAGTTTAATTTGAGGACAAATTAAACTGGTATTTCTTATTGCCATTTCTCAACACGAGCTAGGTGAGGACGAGCTCGAATTTTAGTTCATGCATGGCAGCTCAGCTCAAATGTAATCGTTCTTCGGTATTTTTTATATTGGACTCTATTTTTTTCATTTTTGTCTTTCATATTGATGGTTGGCTCCCACTGTCTATCAGAGAAGCATGCTTCTATCTAAAGTTGAATTTGCATTCTCGATGGTTTATTCTAGTTAGAGATTTGGTTGATAGGTGTCGTCAGGCCAGTGTTGGTTTATTCCGGTTCTCGTCAGGTTTGATTGATGGGTGTGTTTGGGATAGTGTTGGTTTTTTCTTTACCTCTTACTTTTGTAAGCTATGACTTTCCTTCACTAGTTTACCCTCCTGCAACTTCTCTTGGTTGGTATCCTTTGCATGTACCTCTTCCTGCATGTGCAGTGCGTCCCCCATTGCCTCCACCATGCCCTAACAATGCTTTTGAACCCAGTGAGGCTCATTAAGTTGTGTGGAGGGAAATTTTTGAGCTCGTCTCCATGTGCATTCTTCCACCTACATATTTTGACAGACATACATTCAAGAATAAATTAATCATGCAACTAGAGAGGTTCTTGGAGATAGAGGGAATAACTAACACAAATATCTTCTCCTTTGTAGTTTATTTGGTGCTCGATACAAGCCACACTAGAGGTATGAAAAACCAATATATCTACACAGTTGAACTCTACGGGCATATCAAAGCACTCCTTGGCGAGGTCCTACGTGAAAGGAAAAAGGTCATAAGAGAAATCCTCCTTCAAATCGATAACCTCCAAGTTGAGCAAAAGGATATGGTGCTTTGGTTGACTCACATAGAAGCCATAATGACTCACAACAAGGGTTCAACTTCACCAAGCACCTCGGAGACCCCATTGATGTTTCAACGTCCTCTTTAGCCAATTAAGATGGCTCATGGTTTTGATTGTATTGTTGGTTGTCTTTGTTATGGATGTAATCTCATTTTTCTCATTAATAGAAGTATACTTAACTTACAAAAAAATATATCATTGTGTCCAAAGGTGCTCCAAAACCCGGTATGAGGGAGATGTTGTCTTGTAATGTTACATTTAATAATAATAATAATACTTACATTAACAACTAAAAAATAATAATAACAAAAAGAAAATTATTGTTGTTCGTAAATAAAATACTTCCTTTCCTACCTTAATTTTATATCAACTTTATATAAAAAAAAACAATTGAAAAGAAAATATATTTTTATTAAATTTTGGTCAGATTTTTAATAATAATTTCTTTTTTTCATAATGAACTAATTTTAAATCCCATACTATTTATTCTCCTCATAGTCCTTTACATCATCTCAATTTTTTATATCCCTATGAATAAGTGAAGTGTCCAAAACTTTTAAATAAACAAGTTCAAACCACAAAAATTAACAAAAGCTTAAAACATTTATTTATTATTATAAGAAATTAATTATTAAATTAAGAAATAAGATCATTTGGTTTGATAAGAGTAAAAATTAAAAGATTGCCGATTAATATTATATTGAGTCTAAGAAACATTATTAAATTATATTTTAATATGATTTAAAATTTATTTTACAATAAAATATAATTTTAATAAATTATATATATATATATCTATATATATATATATATTTTAAATTTTAATAAAATTATTTTTTAAATTTAATGAAAAAAATTATATATTTATAATAATTCGTACCACAATCAATTATATCATAGCAAATTTTTTTGATATTATTAGTTTATTTGAATTAAAAATCTAATAGAACAATTAAAAAATTGGGAAATATCATTTATTTTATGAATAAAAAATTTAGGTGAACAGTTATAAAATAAAACTATAAAAGATTATTATGATTTTTTTTACTGTGATTTATTTCTCAAAATTATTAATTTTACTTGAGTAAAAATTACCCTATGATTATAAGTGTGAGTAAAAATTACTTGAGTAATTTTTTTTTGTAAATAGCCATTCAAGGGGAGAATTTCAAAGGAAAAATCCTATAGGTTACCTATCTCATCTCATTTTGCCACAATCTGTATCATGTGCATATGTCTAGGGTCAATGAATGAAAAATAATTAAATGGAATATCAAATTTGATATGTAAAAGAAAAAGATATGAATTTAAAAATTAAAAATAAAAATGTAGGATTAAAATGAGTTTAAGTTAGGGTTATTTTTTTATTGGATAAAAAAAAGTATTTTATATTAATATGTTTATAATTATGATTGTGGGATGTTTATAATCATGATTGTGGTAAGTTTGGTCGAATTTGGATGTTCCTTAAGATGATTTTAGTTCCTCCAAAATCATTTTCATCATTAACTTTTCTCAACAAAATTTGAACATAAAACTTAGTAGAAACTAAACCAGGCACAAACCAACTAATCTATACCTCATAAATAAAAATCTTTGATAATTTTAATATAAAATAACACATATAATATTTCAATAAAATAACTAAACTAATATTTATGAGTATTATTCTTGAAATTTGTGCTAATATTATTATTATTTTTTAATTATAGTGAACTATAAATTATTGAAATAATTTAAACCTCCAAACTGCGCAACTTTCATTATATCCAATGAATGTTCTGAAAATGGAAAATGGGTCCCTAGTTCTTCAAGACATTAGGGTAACATGTGGGGTATGTAGTTAATGGAAAATGGGTCCCTAATTCTTCAAGATATTAGGGTAACGTGTGGGGTATGTACTTAGCTACTTGGGCCGCAATTTATTTGTGTGTAATTGGTTGAGTTGTTATTGTCATATCATCAGCTAATATTTTAACACCGGTGACACTTTACAGTGGAAGGCCATGTGGTCATTGGATGTCTAACTACTTCAGGCTAGAACGCACTTAATTATTAAACAGATTCTATATTTAATATACTACCCAAACCCTCGAGAGATAGTGTGGATCTGGGTATTTGTAAAAAAATTATGGAGACTAAAGGTTGGGCCGTGATTTTATTTTATAATAAATATATTATTTATGAAGCATGATGGTGCTCACATTGATGTGAAAAGACAAAAACTTCAATAATTTGAACAACCACCTGAAACATTGATCGTTAAGCATACACATAATATGTCTCAATCAATGTAGTTATTGATGAAAGTGTAATTTTCTTTATTACATAAATATATTTATTATTTTAAAAAATATGAAAATTTAAATATATAATTTTTAAAATTCCGATATTTATTTATTTTTGAGTAAAATTTTATATTGATTAAAAATATATTTTTACATGTAGTACATTTAAAAGCCGCTGAGAAGACTAGTGATTGGAAGAGGAAAAGTTTGGAAAACAGAGACCAAACTGTAAAGAAATAGAGAGGGCCCATTTGCCTATGAAAGGGATACCAATTGGATCTTCAATAAAGTCAAAAAAATTGATTGGAAGACATGACCTAACTAAAAATGTAAATAGGGTTAATAATAATCAGCAGCAACCCTACAAAAAGATGTTTATTAATATGTTTTTCAAAGCTTAAACAACATAAACATATGAGAGAAAAGACAGTAGTAGAAAAGCCTAAAGGAAGACCTGGTCAAGTTGCATGTTTTCCTTTGGAGCTTGTTGGTTCTTGCTGAGTTGTGTTCAGGCCTTCACCACCCGCTTCAACTTTGACAAGAGTATCTTCTTTTGCTTGTTCTTCAACAATGAAGCAACCTTAGGAACTTGATTCACGTTGAGAGGTCTCTCCTTTAGCCACATGGGTGTCATTGGTTAGAGATTTAATCTGAATGTCAGCGTTTGACTTGGGCTTCTGGTTGGGAGAGAAACCCTAGATTGCAATACCTTTTCCTTTCGCTTCTGCGATGGGGTGAGGAGGGGAGCTAGCATTGTGGGAGGAGTTCAAATATGTTGAACTTTCCATAGAGCTGGTGGTTGACAGAGTTAGAAGAACAAGAGTGAAATCAATGCTAATGGCTCTCCATAAGTTGTGCAATGCTAGATGGATTTGGATGAATTGAGCATTCACCTCTACCATCCTTCTTTCTTCTCTATCTTTAGCTTCCTCTAAGGCCGAGAGGTGGAAAGCTAACAGTGATCGTTGCCTAAATGCTTGTGCTCCTCAACCTCCACTAAAGCCACCAACCAACGGATATGGGCAGGTAAGTTCAAGTCAAACAATTTCACATTTTTGTCATGCCAAGGAGAGCGGGGCGAATGCCCTCATCCATGGCCTCCCCATCTAGGTTTGCCTCTTTCTCTAACCATGTTCACTGGCCAAGAGTCAATATACCTGGGACAATATCCTTTGTCATTTGTTGTGGGGAGACAAATGGTTTTGGTATTGATGTTAATGTTTATCCCCCACAGTAAGGAATGAAGGATAAAACAATCAGACTGAGCCTGACACAATCAATGAAACATCAAACCTAGTGTAAGGTCGATCATCAAGAGGATTTGGGAAGAATGAGCAAGATAATTTGAATTAACTAAAGCATAATTCGTCTGGAGGAGATCTGTGGTGCATGACCACCACCCAAGCCTCGTCAACTAAAAAAACATCTAGATCTAAAATAATAATTGATATTTATAATTTAAATAATTCTTCTAAATTTAATAATAATAATAATATTTAAATCACATTATTATTTTATTTTTTTAATTTGATTTAGAGAATGTAACACCTTATAAACACTAAACTAATCCTTAAAATTTAAACTAAAAAAGTTATATATATAAATTTGAAAACAATATTTAGGAAAAAATTTCAAATTTCATGTCATACTTTGAAAGGTCATGCTTTGTACTCATATTTATAAATGTTTATGTTACTTTTAAAATCTAAACTATTATTATTATTATAAACAATCTTCGGAGGAGGTTCCAAGTTTCATCCCTTAAACTATGAAGCTTCATGCTTTGAGCTCATATTTATAGATGTCTAAGCCACTTTTAAAAGATTGCTTACTTGACACTAAGTCAAATGTGAAGATATAGGGATTATTGTGGGTTAAAGTTTGTTTTTGTAAATGCATATAATATATTTTTGAAGGTTCTTAAAGTTTGCATGAAAGTAATAAATTAATATGTTTTAAATATTTTGATTTAGTTTTTTAATTCTTTCATTTATATAATATTTTAATCTTTATGTTTATGTTGAAAATGATGGGTTTGATTATATTTTTAATACTTTATGTAATAATTTTAT
The DNA here is from genome assembly GCA_000404065.3 of Pinus taeda. Classification (NCBI taxonomy): domain Eukaryota; kingdom Viridiplantae; phylum Streptophyta; class Pinopsida; order Pinales; family Pinaceae; genus Pinus; species Pinus taeda. The sequence continues at coordinate 24,774 of APFE030654012.1, forward strand.
TTTCCATGTTCGAGAAGTTAATTGTTTTAAATAAGGAAAGTGGGCATTACACTATTTTTTGTTTATGATTATTTCAGTTATAGTTAATCTTATTTGCCACTATATTGTATTTCACATTTTAATTATACTAAATTTTTTTAGATTGGATTTAACTAACGTAACGATATTTTTATAAATTGTATAGTGAAGCAACTAATAGTATTGATGTACATGGTTATGAAAATATAAATATTAATATATATTTATATATTAATATATATATATATATATATAGTATATATAAATAATTAAATTTCATAACCAAGTAGATCTATGTGTATATGAAGTTTCATAATCTATGTAGATAAGTACATTAGTTACGCTATATTATTATACAATTTATCATCCATAGTTTGTCATGTAAATAAAAAAATATTATTACATTACTTAAATCTAATCCAATTATATATAGAGAGTATTTATGATTTTTTATTAGGAAAAGGAAATCACAAGAGCACATGGATGTGTAATTGCATCAATATTTTATAAAATCCAAATTGTGTTAGAGGATATGTTTTGTAATTAATGTATGTTTTTAATTTATGATTATGAGATTATTTAATATATTGATCTCAATGTGAGCATGTATACGGTGTATAAATTAGGTTGTAGATTTGCAACTTTTCATGAAGTTTTAATCAAAATCACAAGACATAAACCTATTCTACTGTTTTGCAGAAAGTAATTCACAATTTAGAACAAAAAAACTCGGACATGCAAGAATAAATAACACATATACAATAAGTATTTTTATCTGGGGAAATCAATCTGCTAAAAACCCCAACACCTGCTTGCATTAATCAAATGAATAGAGATGTATTACAATTTCTTTTCTCAACTGAGAACACCCTGCAAGTGCATAACCTATCTCTGTTCACTAAAGGTCTCTGACCTAGAATTAGTAAAATTTTGCCTCTGCTTGAGCTCCTATTTCCTTGTGTTGTTCCTTAAGGAATTAGGCCCCTATTATTTAGGAAATTCCTCAAATTGAATTGTGCAATTCCTTAGGTTGATCATCTGACTACATGCAACATTTGTACACTCAAGAATAGTGTACAACTAATGTTAGAATTCCTTGGAATCTCCACCTACTGGGTAACTCAAATTCTCTACATGCACTAGCTATTTTGGTCTGATTGGTCAGTTAACTAGAATAACATTAATTTGACTAAAGTCCCACTGCTTAACTAACCTTCCACTAGTTCCTCCAAAAGTTGGAACTAGTTTAACTAAAAACAACCTTAGATAACTAACCTTGATTGCTAAAAAATTAGCAATCACACATGCTGAAGTGAAATCTAACTCCTCCACCTCGAATTTACTAAGTAAATTGGGTGACACAAGCCATGTCACACAAGTTAGCATCATCCAAGTTGTATGTAGATGTGGAAATTCGATTTTTCTCAATTTAATCAAAGGAAAATCAAATTTAGAATTTCTTAATGCATTTTTTAACACTCCCTTTTAGTAAGAAAGGAATTATCAACCACCCCTATCCTACACCTATGGAATTTAAACTTCCCTCTTGACAAGGCATTTGTCAAAATGTCATCATCTTGTTCCTCTATTGGAATGTACTACAACAACATTATTTGCCTCTGCACACAATCCAAAAAATGGTGATACCATATATCTATATGCTTAGATCGATCGTGAAAAACTGGATTTTCAGATAGCTTGATGCAACCATGATTATCATAGTAGATCATAGTTGGATCCATAATCTAACCAAACAAGCCAACAAGTACCTTTCTCATCCATATCACCTCACATATTGTTTGACTGACAACCATGTATTTTGCTTCTGCAAAGCTTAGTGCCACAGATCTTTGCTTGCTGTTGTACTAAGAAACTGATGAGGACCCAACACTGAAAATTTCACTTGATGTACTCTTTTGATCTTATGGACTCCCCGCCCAATCTACATATATGAAGCCACATAGCGTCACTCCCTATGCCCATTTGTAGAATAGTCCAAACTGGGAAGTGCCTCTAAGGTATTGTAGAACAAGGTTAGTTTCCTTCCAAATTATTTGGTTGGCCTAACCATAGCTTGGCTCAATTGGTTGACTGCATAGCAAATATTTAGTCATGTGTTCACAAGATATATTAATGAACCCACCAACTGCTAGTAAATAGTAGTATCCACTTCCTCACCTGAAGTGGCATCATGTTTCCTTCAGTTGGTCGCTAGAGGTGTCTCCATGGGTTTGCAACTATCCATGTGAAACCTCTAAAGTATCTCGTTGGCATAATTGCCCTGGGAGACAAACAGTTCCCCATCGCCTTGCCATACTTCCAATATGAGGAAGTTGTGCATGAGACCCATATCCTTCATTTCAAACTCTCTTGCAAGGATCCTTTCTAGGACTACATGTGCTTTGTTGTACCAATCATGGAATGTGGATTTTGTGTACTTCCCTAAGGTACATCATTTGCATACATATGCTGCTCAAGTGCTCCTTTAGGGAGGCTTGTGGTTATCTGTTGCATGATCTTGAAAACACCATGATGCAAATGGCCAAGTCTTCTATGCCAAAGTTCACCGACATCACAGCTCTCCACCTTTCTACTCAATGCAACACAATCCTCCATATCTAGCTTGTACAGGTTCTTCACACGAACCCCAATCTTCTTCACTTGTCC
>APFE030654025.1:0-16243 GCA_000404065.3 Pinus taeda
ATTTTAATTTAGATCATATTATGACTTATATTAATGTGCTTATATTAAGGCATGAAACAAGTAATGTTGATACATTGTGTGGAGTCCTTAAATATTATATGGATCTTTAGTACAATTGTTTATTTCATTTGATATATGAAAAGGACTTAGATATAGTAGATCCAAAGGAGAGGAATCATATTGTGGACCTTGCTATTTCACTTAATAAGCCAGTTCAAAATTTGGCACTCGCTATAGATAGATGCACTAACGGTGTAGAGTGAAGGATGTGCATGTGAAATGGTATGTGCCGAGATAAGGGAGTGTGGAGAAAGAGACACATATATAACACCACTTTGAAGTAGGTTTTAGAGAACCAGAGACTTGATAACATTATTTCCGAGTGTGAAAACTTAGGGAATCAAAGAGCTGTTGCCTATGTCATTGGTGCATAGATTGTGCGAGATTTATTTTAGATTGTGAAGTTTCTTTTTTGTACTTATTCTATACAATATTACATATCAGAGAGTACATATAAAATATAGCAAAAAAACACATAGCTATATAATGAAATAATAATCAAATGAAAATAAATCAAACAAAAACACACCTCTTAACAAAGTTATCTTTGTCTTAATTGAAATGATTTTTAATTGGAACAATTGTAAACACCAAATACACTTAGAAAATCAGGGTTAGAAATATACTCAACAATAATTCCTATGGTTGTTGCTCTTTGTTAACTAGTTCAATACCATGTAAAATGTTTTTCTCTTGTACTATTTTTTCTCCAATTTCACCTTTTTACGATATTTCAAATTAGCAACGTGTATAAGGTAGCGATATTTGATTGTGCAGAATGCAAGAATGCAGATGAAGCATAATGAAATATTTGTCTACGCTTATGTATTCCGCATAATGAAATTTATTTAATTCTAAAGACTTGTTGCTAGTATTGTATCCTTGAGAGATCTATGCCTAAGATCCAAAACTATTGTCAAATGTTCATTTTCATTTTAATCAATAACAAAGCATTAGATATAATATAAAGTCTCAAAGAATATGTTCAAAAGCATATAGAAGACATTATCATAAAATCAATACTAAGTCATATTCAATAACGATAATTATATCCAGATTCAAATGGAAATCACCATAGCTATAATATATATATATATATATATATTCAAAACATAAGCATAAGAAACAAATTTGTTGAACATAATCAGAACTGTAATATCGAGAATCATTTCATTGTATGCAAAAAGGGTGTGCGGAAAGTGTGAGAGTAGAGACTCTATCAAGTCAAGTTGTATTCCTATTAGTACAATTATCTATTTTGTTTGATATATTCAAAGCAGCTAGATATAGTAGATTTGAATGAGACAAGGCAAGTTCTAGAGTGGCAAGACTTCTTCTTTTTTGTTTTGTTTTGTTTTGTTTTTGTTTTGGAAACATAATTAATTAATTCATATGCATATGCATAATTAAATCAAGATTTTATTGTGTGGAATGTGGGGGTGTAGAGGAACTATAGTGAAAGGTTTCTCCAGACTTCTATATTCCATAGAATGAAATTTATTCAATTGTAAAGACATGGTGCTAACATTGCATTGTTTAGAGACGTATGCGTGAGATCCAAAACTATTATCCAATGTTAATTTCCATTTTAACCAACAACGCAAAATTAGATATAATACAAAGGCTCAAATCATATGTTCGAAAAATTATAGAAAACGTTATCATAAAATTGATATAGACTCAGATTTAGTAACAACAATTGTATCCAAATTGTTGAAGAGAGTCAAAACTGTAGCACCAAGAACTAAAAATTCTAATACAAAATCATAAAAGTAAATGCATTTGTCCCAATGGGAATTAGGATTGGGATCTTGTGAACCATAATATGAAAAAGGCACCTGCAATGGAAAACAAGAATTTGTATACAATAATTAACTATGGTCATCATAACATAATCAATAAAGCTGAATTATCTAATATTAGTAAATAGAAAATTGAATGTTGAAGGATTTGAGAACGCTTACAATATGTAAAAGCATCCACAATGATTGTGTTTCTGTTAGATTTTTTATCAGGTTCATGATTTCTTCAACAAATTTTTCCTTCATATTTTTAATGAAATTTCTATCAGGAGCAACTACAATCTCCATTTTGACATTTTTATTGAATATCTCCTTTTCATTTTTTCTAGCTGCTTCTTATAACTGTACAACCAAGACAAAGTTCTCATTATTGATTCTAACAAAAGTAATTAGCCATTTGGTAATTTCTTCTGTATTAAAATAAATTAGATCATCAAACTCCATTGCCATTGATTGTTTTAGCTAGTTCGATTCAACTTTTAACACGTCTCTTGAAATTAATTTAGAATCACTTATGATGCATGGACCATTTAGGTTCTATACAATTTCTACTGTCATTACATATGCATCACCTCTTCTATTTCTTAGCTCATCACATTCCGAAATGATTTCCTCTGGTATACTGATTCTCTCCTACCATCCAACTTCCACTTGCTTTATTCGATTAACATATGGAAGTAATTTATTTTTTTACTCTATATTAGAGAGTAATCCAAGCCTCTAACTAAAAGTAACTAAATCATTGTCAACGAATTTCTTGTCTATCTTAATATTATTGGTAATAAAATTCACAAATGTCTTAATTTCCTGTTGCAAATGTGTTAAATTGAAAGTTGCTTTCCATGCATGATCATTAGTTTCTAATCTTTGGCATATGGCATTGGTGATATATGATTTGACTACATTAAGTAGATTGACAACTTTATTAGATCTGTGCGATGTTGCAACAACCAAAATTGACAATGGTGGTGTCCATATTTCTAGTGGAGTCATTAACAAAGGACCATAATTTAGAGCGTGTTCTAGTTCTCTCTTTTTTTTTGCAGCCTTAGATATTTTGCAGTCTATTTGTTAATAGACTATGCAAGTGCATGACCGATAGATTGATGGAATACCATGAGCCTCTTGGATCCAACACCAAACATATAAATATCCATTTGTTCTTTATGAATAATATTTTTACTATGATCTTTTACTTTTTTCAATTCTCATTTTTTTGCTTCCCTTGTCATATTTTGCATTTTTCAATGTGATAGGATGTTCATAAAAAAAAATGACCTCTTCTGCAATCTGCTCCATTATTTTCTAGTTCTTTATGTTGGGCGCATTTTATATTCTTTTCCACGACTAGCCCCACGCGCTATACATTCCACCAGGTGCAACGGGGGGTCAAAAGGGGGGTAAGAAGCTCCCCCATATAGGGGGTTTACAGAGGGGTGGTAGCCCCGCTACACGGGGTCTGGGGAAATGTCACAGGAATTTTTTTTATGCAGACCCAAGGATGGGGGGAAAACCCAAAGATGGTGGAAAAACCTACCCATGGTTGTGTGCATGAGTTTTTCACATGGTTTTGGGCATGATGATTTTCTGCCCATGGTATTTTGTAGATCTAGTCAAGGGAACTATTGTTATGTTATAATCCAAGGTTAATGGATTGGGGTTTATGAATGCTTCGACATGTATATATATGTATTGTAACATTGAAAGAAACATAATGAAAAATCAATCTAGTAGTACTGGTTTTGTGTTCTAGGGGAAAATCTCTGTGTATATTTAATTTATGTTACCACCATTGCTTATTTTTCTATCTAAATAATTATTTATTTTGAAAACTCTATATAAACGCTTCATCTAGAAGTGAAGGATAGTTCAAAAATTAATATATATTTGTAGACTTATTATTGTGGAAAGAACTTTGTTTTACGCTCTTCATATAATATAAATATTTGTTATGGTGTTGTTGCAATCTTTGTTGGTGATTTTACTTTCGTGATTTGAAGATTCCATCACCTCCTACCTCTCAGGAGGGCCCCTTGCAAAAGTGTGATATCAATTTCATAGTTGTATTTCATTCATTTTATTTATGCTTTGTTTTCATGCACTTAGATTAATACTCAGTCTCGCTTAAATGTTATGTTTTCCTAGTTAGATATTATTTCTTTTTACTTATTTCTTTTCCTTTATCTTCCATAGGTTAAGTGCTCGAGAAAAATAGAAAATAACCAAAGACATTTCTCCTTAAATTGGATAGTCTCAGATTCATAGATAGTTAATAGTTATGATTGGCACTAATTTAGTATGCACACATCACTAACCTCAATAGGATTTATGCACTTTAATTTCAGTTATTTGCTTATTGCTTTTGAGTAAAGTTCCATTTCTTTCATAGTTATTGATTTCTAGATTAATTATGTTTCTAATAGGTTAGATTTACATTCAAATTCAAATAGATCAAATCTGCTTTTGAGATTCAATAGATTAGAATTATTTTTAAGTTCAATAGATTAAATTTACTTCCAATTCTGGTAGATTAAATTTAGTTCCAAGTTCAATAGATTATATTTATCTCCAAAAGCTCGATAGATTAGATTTGATTTCAAGTCCAATAGAATAGATTTTGTTTTTATGTTCAATTTTAAATATTTCGTAGTTTAGATTTAGGATAGTCTTGTTTTAGAATACTTTAATTTTCAAGTTCTAAATTTGATGCTTTATTAGATATAGTCATTGAGAAAGAAGTTATGTGTGTACTCATTTAGATATTTTCACAAATATATTTCGTTTTAATCTTGCAATCATTTGCATAGAACAATTGAAAGTTATTAGCCTAGCATATATAGTGCGAGTATGCTTCACAAGAATACGAGCCCTAGATTGATAATTTAATGCAAGTAATTTAACCAATAATTAAATTACACAACAATGTTAAGGCTTAAAATTTAGAAGTCAAGACAAATAGCCATAAGAAAATAATTAGATGTTATATGGATTGTGGTTTGTAAGGATATAAGTTAGGAAATTTAGATATCACAAGTTAAAGGAAATAGGTATTTTAGGTGTTATATGGGTTATGGATTATATTAATCATTATAAGTCTTAGAATTATAGTTTGGGATAGTTTTAAGGTTTAAATGGATAAAAATAAGGCTAAATTAAATTATATAAGTAATATCCAATGTGACTAGGTTAATTGAGTTTATCAGTGTAATTATGGTTCTAATGGTTATGTATCTTGGTTGTGAAAGATTTTATGAGTTGGGAAGCTTATGGGTTAAGTGCGATAAATTTTATAAAGGTTACGTGTGATAGGGATTATATATATTAAGGTATAACTGATTAATGAGATTTATAGTGGATAGGGGTAAGAAGAAAAGAGTTAGAAAATATGTAGGTTGAAGTGATTAGAGGTAATATGATTAAAAATTATAGATTTAGATTTAAAGGAATTACGGGTCATAGGAATTATCATAAGGGGTTAGGTGTAATAGGTTATTAGTGTTAAGGTCTAAAAGTTAGAAGCTTTAATAAAAATAATTATAAATTAGTAATTACGGGTTATACAGATTAGGGTTTGTAATGTTTAGATTTATAAGGGTTATAATAAGGAAATTTAGATATCACGAGTTAAAAGGTAAGTGATAAAAATTAAGTATTTAAGGGGATATATGGATTATGGATTGTATTAATAATTATAATTCTTAGAATTATAGTATGGGGATAGCTTTTAAGATTTAAATGGACCCAAAATAGGGTTAAATTTGACTATATGGGTAACGTCAATGATGACTAGGTTAATTGAGTTTATAAGTGTAATTATGATTCCAATGGTTATCTATATTGGTGCTGAAATATTTTATGATATAGGGAGAATATGGGTAAAGGATTAAGGTGATAAACATTAAAAGTGTTATGCGTGATAGGGTTTATATATGTTTGCGGTATAAGTGTTATATTTGATAGGATTTATAAAATAGAATATTTATAGTGGTTAGGGGTAATAGGAAAATATTTAGGCAATATGTAGGTTAATGTCATTAGATGCTATGTGATTAAAAAATTATAGAGATAGATTTAAAGGGATTCTAGGCTATAGGAGTTATACAAGTTATGTGTTGAAAATTATAGGGGTTAGTAATTATAGGTGACAAGGGTAATATGTGTTATGGATAATATTTCTTATAGTGTTTAAGGGTCGTGGAGGTAACAATGACAAAATTTATAGAGGTTAGGGGTGTGGGAGATAAAGGTTTATACATTATAGGAGTTCCACGAGTTATGTAGTGGGGGTTATAGAAGTTAGTAGTTTTTATTCCAAAGAAAAAAAATGTAATTTTTGTTTTGTAAACAGGGACTAAAACTTACATGTTGTAGAAACATTGAGTGTGTATGTGCTTTGAGCTTTGACAGGTCTAATATATAGAAAACACCTGGCATTGAAAGAGCAAGCCCTAAATTAACAAAAACACTTGGTCACAAGCAAAGAGAATACAAAAAAAATCTAAGGGAGGCAAGCTCGTCAAGTAGGAGATATGGCACATAGGCCACAAAAAAATAAAAATAAAAATTTGTTAACAAGGTATGTAGGCCCTCCAGTTCCCAATAAAGCAAAAATAAGAAAAATAAAGATGCAGTTTGTCGACAAACAACATGACTGCAAAAATTAAAGAGATGGGCCTGAGACCCATACCGAGAGGTCACGAAGGATGTGAATTTAGAAAATACAACCCATGAAGCATGCCATGAACCCAGAAAAAACCAATGTAGAGATATAGCAAGGGAGAAGTTTGGCGTGAAATGGAATGAAATGGGGAAATAAAGGCATCCTCCAAAAATCCACATAACCTCAACATATCACAAAAGTGGACGTCATAGCAAAATGGTGGAAGTCGATCCCCTGCCCAGATCCCCATTCTGACTAATTCGTACGACCTCATATGGAAATCTTGTATGACCATCTCAGCAAAGTTGCAAAATTTTCGGATCTTAAAAACTGGGATGGAAATCTCCCTCTTTCATGCTCGAGAAAATCTAGCACACACATAAAAATGTGACACAATTATTTTTGGACAAATGTCCCCACAAAAACCCAACTTTGGAAAATTGATGTAGCAGCTGAGGTTTTTTATTATTATGCAACAATGAGAAACTTTGAGTACAATAATCTAGATATCGAATGTTGGCTATCCTGCAAAGAAAATACTGGCAAAAATATCTAGAGGGAAATTACCCTCACTTCGAGAAATCCCGTCACTTGACTGCTACTGAAAAGCAAGTCATCCAACTGGGCCTGCGCAGGTTCTGCGTCAAGCTAAATCCGCCTGCCACACGTGTTTCCTAAATCATCTGTTAATCAAGTTGTCCTGCCTATAGCTAGCTACAAAAATGCTTTTTCAGTACTCTGGAACCTCTGCTTGGCCTCTGGAACTAAAAATGTCTTCCTTCCTCAACAAATAGAATTGTTTAATGAAGCTTATGTGCTTCCTTTGCGCAACTTCTTGGAGAAATTTTGGCCTCTTTGCAGATGCACTCATTGGATCTAGAAAACTTCCTCCAGCCTCATTGTCTCTTCCCCTCACTATTTCTATGTTCTTCTCTCATTTTTGGCAACAACTGCTGCTCTTTTGAAATCGAATTGCCAAAGAAATCAAATCCCACAAGTGTATTCTCCATCTACCCATCGACTTCTTCTTATAATCCTTCGTTGGAGCACCAACGACCAAGATTAAAACTTAATCAAGGGCCCAGATTAATTCCTTGTCGATCCGTGTGAGTTTCTAGAGAATTCTCACTTTATCTCAATTAGCAATGATTAATTAACCATATTCCCTAAGTTTAGACTTAATAAATATTTAAAAGTCGGCTAATAATCTAATTCATACACTTCTAGGTGGAATTTCCAGAAACAATTTATGAGTTATCGAGATCTCATATATTTTAGCCTCTCCATAAAGTTTTGAGACTAGAACACATCCGATGCTACAAAAACTAACAACTAACACCAAAATCACCTTGCGTATGTTGCAGAATTGGCTACCTATAACCAAAAGGATGTGAAATCTAGGAGAACTATCTTAGATGCAGTGAAAGATCATCATCGAGGACAATAAGGGAGATGTGGGAGGCTTTAATGAAGCTTTATCAAAGTGATAACACAAACAATTTTTTTTTGCTGAGAGTGAAACTCAAGAACACCAAGATGACTAGATCAAATACTGTGACTAGTTATCTGATAAAGATCACACAAGTATGTGATGAGTTGGCAACAATTGGGGCAGTCATGACTCATGACATATGATGAAATGGTAAGGATGATCCTTAATGGCTTCACCAAGCTATGGACTCCTTTCATGAAGGGCATCTTTGCACGAGAGCATCATCCTAATTGGGACAGATTATGCAATGATTTTTTCTAGGAAGAGATTCGAGAGAAATCTCTAGGAGGCCAACAAAAGGGTGTTGATAGAACCTATCCCATGCTAGTAAGGCAAGATAGGTAAAGGGGAAGAAAAATACAGGTATATAGTGAATGGGGTTGGAACCATCAGGTTCCATCTTAGTTTAGGATGTACATTGCAAGTAAAGCACATGTTATATGGACTAGGACTGAAAAAACAATGATGTATCCTCCACCCTATTTCTAAAGTGAGTTGTTTGTGGAGGTAACAATGACAAGTATGAAGTGAACGAGGTCGAAACTGTAAAGTTTCGTCTTGAGTAAGAAGGTTAATTTCAAGTAAATGACATGTTTATGTACTAGGAATGAAAAACAATGATGTATCCTCTACCCCATCTCTAAAGCAATAGACATCATATCCCTGACATAAATGTATTTGGCAACTAGAGTGAATGTCTCCTCGTAATCCACTTTGTCCTTTTGGGAAAACCCTCCGGCCACAAACCTAGTCATGTACTTCCAGATGCTACTATTTGTAGCATGTTTGATCTTGAAGATCCATCTCTAATTGACTCCTGATTTCCCCTTTGGCCTCGATACAATGTCCTAGAAATCATTGATGTTTTATTGGTTTTGTATGGACATTTGTTGACTAATGGAGGGAAGCGTGAAAGTGGTCCATATATGAGCCCTAAGTGCAGTGACCTAAGAAGGACTTTAGTCTTGATAGAAGTGGTAGAGTTGGAGCAACCTAAAGAGCAACTTGTGGAGGATTGCAGAGGCTTGCTTCAAGCCCTAAGGAACAAACCTCTTGACGGACTAAGGTATTGTTAGAAGAGGCAAAAGAAGAGCTCAAAGGTTTGATTAGCCAGGAGTATTAGCCCTAGACTTACTTTATAGAGAAGGACATCTATAACAGAAGTTGGGGAGTCCTCCATGCCCTAAGTTCATTGTTGGATAAGGACATTTGATAGTGATAGTGGGAAGCCCTCCGACCCTAAGTGTGTTTTCATCGGGCATCACAGGAAGGTCCTAGTGGGAAGAAATTCCCAAAAGAGATGAGGAGCAGAAGTGGGTAGTTGAGAGTTGTTCACAAACGGAGTTGTGAACAACTCAACAAAAGTCTCGATGTGTTCATGCATTGAAGGACTGACAACCAATGAGAGAGCAGGTGGAGCCAAGTTTAGTGGCCTAATGGCGTTAGTTCATTGATAGAGGTAGAGTTGTGTCGTTGGAGTCGAGTTTAGTGACCTAATGGCATTGGTTCATTGATAGAGGTAGAGTTGTGTTGCTACAGATTGGGAGCCAAAGCACTGGGCAAGTGTTTCCAAGGTACGACCGAGAGGAGCTGAGAGAGAGCACTACATCAACCAGATGATCAGTGTATCTTGTTAAGGGTAGATTGGTTGTCAAAGTGACCAACACCAAACCCTAGTTGTATATCTTGAACTAGTGGATGTGTGAGGGCCATTATCCTAAGTACGTGTGAGGGCCATTATCCCGGGTACGATAGTCTTAGATGGTTGTATTATCAGTTTGATTAATATAACGAAGTTGGTTGGTTGTATAAATTTCTAAAAAGTTGTAAATATTTGTCCACTAGTAGATTTATTATTGTATATTGTTCTGCTGTGCAAAGTAGTCTTGTTGTGATATTTGGATTGGTAGTGTAAATGATTTAAGATTCTATCCTAGATTCCAATATTGTTTTGTCGTATATTGTTTTGCTGTGCAAAGTAGTCTTGTTGTGATACTTGGATTGGTAGCGTCAACGATTTAAGATTCTATCCTAGATTCCAATATTGTGGTAAAACAATATGAGGTACATACTCCACCTAGGATACTCGGTGTATATCTTTCATCAAATCATTTTCCTCAAAGGAAATGTTTGTCCATTGGACCATTCTTATCTGAGTCCATGTGACTTGGGATTTTCATTCTAATCCATCACACTACATGACTTAAGAATGTTTGTCAAAGATGCTTATCCAATCCACCATTCTCCTTATCCATGCCTGTGTACTTGACTTAGGATATTAGTCGTAATCCATCATAGTGCTTGACTTAGAATATTAGTTGTAATCCGTCATAGTGCTTGACTTAGGAGGATATTAGTTGTAATTCGTCATAGTGCTTGACACAAAGAGAACCATGCTAATTAAAATCATTATTCTCCCTATCCGTGATGGATGCACTAGACTTACAGTTGTTAGTCCTAGCCTGGTACATGACACAGGGAGAAACATTGTCGAACCATACTCCCTCTCAACCTGAGAGGAGAAATCCATGCTCACTCCCTCTCGACTAGGGAGAATTCATCAACAAGCCTCAATTTGTGTCAGAAGTACTCATACTTCCCTTACATCAGCTTACGGTTGTTAGTCCTAGCCTAGTACATGACACAGGGAGAACCACTGTCGAACCATACTCCCTCTCATCCTGAGAGGAGAAATCCATGCTCACTCCCTCTCAACCAAGGAGAATTCATCAACAAGCCTCAATTTGTGTCAGAAGTACTCATTCGTCCCTTACATCAGCAACCAACAATGGTTGTAGTTTCTTCAACCGACCAAAGTACTCATTTGTCCCTTACATCAGCAACCAACAATGGTTGTAGTTTCTTCAACCGACCCTCTTATCACTGACATTGCTCATCTTGCAACTGTTAGGGCTCCAAATTTCCATCCTAATAGTCCACTATACTTGAGGTCTTTTTAGGGTTTCAACAAAATGCCCTCTTAATGGTACCAAACTTGTACTGTATTAGGGTTCCACCAATCTATCCTCTTATCAGTCTTCTATCTGTCATTTAGATGACTGAACTAGGGCTTGTTACACAGCCCACACTTCTGCTGTTTGCCTTCTCAGGTATGATAGAATCTTAGGGCTTTTCCTAGCAGTCCACCCAACAATAGGTCCACTAAACTGTTGTTCGATCTACCCAGATCTAGGGCTCTGAGTCTGCCCTCTCCTAGGGATTCTTCACCGCCACTAACAGTCCATGATCGACTGTCCTTAGGCTGCTCAACAACTGTCATTCACTTTCTTTATTGTACATGCTCTAACTGCTGCCCAACTGCTCATTCTACTGTACATTCACTGAGGTAATATGCTGCCCTGTTGATGATCTAACTTTGGGACAACCGCTCAAGAGTCAACGTATCACTTTAAAAACCCTTAACTATAGCTTTCTATATCTGCCTTTATCTAGGGCTAACACACCTCTATCCTAGTCCCTTCAAGACAGATCTTTTCTCTAGCCCAAAGCTGGGCTCTTATTCCTCATTGTACAGACCACTCCTTTTCTGTTCAGAACCACGCTGCTCTTCTCCTTCAAATCCATCCGCATAGAAAAGCATGCAAGTGGTAGCATTGTCACAGGGTATGAAATCTAGTCTCTAGGGGCCTCAGCCCTCCTTTTTCATTATGAATCTGAGTGTGTGTGGTACAGACTTTGGGGTTGTAGCAACTGAAATAAACCCTCGGGATGGATCACAAAAATCTGTCATATTCACTTTAGGAATAGATGTAACAAATAACATCTCCCTTATCCATTTCTCCTTCACGGCATCTTGCTAGATCTCCAAGACTCCTTCAGATCTCAGCCCCTTTCCGAGTTTCTTGGCCCAATCTAGGGTAGCCACAAACTAGCAACGATCTTCTCCTTGGACCCCTTATCTCATGCACATTTTTCTTCTGGAGGGATGTGGTCTTGCACTAGCATTCTGCTAGGCTTCTTAACCCACTAAAACAGGCCTTACGACCTTCCTATAATGCTCAGAAATCCTTGATCTTATAGTAGAGAGTCTGCTTTTCAACACGTGCCCATAGATGCCTTCTAACTTGACCATCCGGTTTCTCATGTTCTGCAATGTACCCATGTCATGTTTCTTCTTTACAGACTTGAGGAAAGTGGCATTCCTTCGCTGTTCTGCAATGTACCAATGTCATGTTTCTTCTTTACAGACTTGAGGAAAGTAGCATTTCTTAGCTCAGCTTTCACTTGAGAAATATGCACCTGTGGTCATTTTTCTTTTTTTTCTAGTAGCCCTACTAGGCCTATTCGGCCTCCATAATGACTACATTCTAGGCCTATTCAGCCTCCATAATGACTACATTCTAGGCCTATTCGGCCTCCATAATGACTACATTCTACAAGATTCCTTAAGAAAGGTTATCCCTTTTTCTCAAAACTTGGTTACTTTATTACAAGAACAATTTATCCATGAGCATGACTAGATTTAAAATCCTGGCTTACTTCTTGAGAACTTGTTCCTTCTTGACAAAAATATTCTGGAATTTTTTATTAGAATGGATCAAGTTACGACCTCCTTAGCAACTCATCTCAGCCTTCAAATTCAGCTTTTAAATCTTGTCTTCTTTTTCATCTTCTCGATCTCCTTTGGAATGAATTCGTATTACACGTTGTTTTATTAGAATGGATCAAGTTAAGACCTCCTTAGTAGCTCATCTCATCCTTCAAATTCAGCGTTTACATCTTGGCTTCTTTTTCATCTTCTCGATCTCCTTTGGAATGAATTCGTATTACACATTGTTTGTGTAGCTCGCATCATATATCTCACTTGAATCACTTGAATTTGAAGAGACAACATATATCACTGTATTATACCTTAGGAATTAATTCGTATCACTGACTCTTGGAGAAACTTCTATCACTATTCATCAACTGTAATGTTGATTTCGGATCACTGTTGTTATGGGTTCTTTATAGACATGTCTTGATGCTTTTCATAACTTTGCACTGAAATTCAGTCTAGTAGTTCAATGAGGAGTAAATTTGTATCCGAACCAAAAGATCGGAGATCAATGCATCATTGTATCACTGATTGATCCAGAGCTTCGCATACTTTATTTGAGACTCTGCAGACCTTTGTAACAATCCCTCAGGCTTCAGAACTTTGGCTTGCTTGAATCAGAATTTGGATCTTGATTTGTGCCCAACATCATAGGTACCATTTCATAGTGGAACTAGCTTCCTTATCCTTAGAATCTCGTACTAAATTAAAGTGTAATTACTGTCACAGAACTTCCCTTTTGCTAGGGCTTCAATGAAAAGAATAAAGATCCTGGATCACAACATGGATGCTAGGGTTTCAATGAAAAGAATAAAGATCCCTTAATGATGATTCAATATCCTATTCATTTTATAAAGTGAAACCTATCCAACCCCTATTAATATAAAAAAAAAGAGGGTTCACACTCAATCACTAAGGCCTGGACCAACTGCATCCATAAGTTCAACAACTTCTTATATATCTTCTTTGAACAAATTTTCCAATTAAGAAATTTATTAACGTAATACAAATCCTGAAAGACTATACGACCTTCCCCTACTACCATCCTTACCTCTGACTCTTTCCTCCTCCTATTTTTCACTTCTTATTCTTCCAATTCTCCCCTAGCTTCCCCTTCCCACTATTTGAACTGTGCTTACCACCTTTCAAGCAATCCAAATCCAACATGTTTTGTATGAAACTCAATATTTCACAAGCTCAATGGACTCCACCAAAACTCCACCAAAATCACTAAGGAAATCATATGAAGGGTTCTTGAAAATAAAAGCACCCATATTACAGACCAAACATGCAAATTAGACTACATGGATTATAATGGCTATTATGTAAAATGAAACTACCCATTTCGCCTTCATTACCGTATTCAATGATACGTCATTATTGCCTTCACCCAAGCAATTTCTCCCTTGGAAAATATTGAAAAGTATAATTCCATGTACCTTCCACTTTATGACTCACCTAACACAAATAATGACAAATAATGATTTTCCCAAGGTAGTCATGTACCTTCCAAATAATGATTTTCGCAAGGTAGTCATGTACCTTCCAAATAATGATTTTCCCAAGGTAGACATGTACCTTCCACTTTATGACTTATGTAACACAAGTAATGATTTTCCCAGGGTAGTCATGTACCTTACCTTCCACTCTATGACTCACCTAACTATGACTCACCTAACACAAGTAATGATTTTCCCAAGGTAGTTTTTGTGTTCGTTTGTGTGAATAGTTTGTTGTTGCCTCTCTTTCATTTCAATTTCAACTTATTTGGTAATTTCCATGTTAAACTAGTCGTATTAAAAATATGCAATTTAAAATAAAAATAGTGTCAAATCAATTTTCTTTGGGCTTTTGTGGGAAGTCATAGGATCCAAGAATTGGCATGAAGTATGAAAACCATATCCATGGCAAATGAGTATAGTAACAGTCCACATGATTAGTCGAAGGAGAGATTTTCAAATTGGGATATGGCCATTCTCATGTCAACTCTTGCGAACGAGTTTGAACCTTTTACGGAGTTTGGTGACTAATTTAAAAGAGTTTGATTGGACTACTTGTTGGGCATTTAATTAATTCTTAGTATCCTAGAAGTGACCCCTAAACAAAAACTATTTAGCCCCTCTCAAGGAAACCTAATTGAAGAATATAACGCTTTCCTCACTTGCCATGCACTAGGATTACTAACATTTTGTGCCAATTAAATTTTGATTCATAAATTCATTTCAGCACATGCATATAATAGGAGTATTTATAAAATCCTAACATTGTGTGCGAATTGGATTTTGATTCATTTCAACACATGCAACCTAATTGAAGGATATAATGCTTTCCTCACTTTGCCATGCACAAGGATTACTAACATTGTGTGCCAATTAGATTTTGATTCATAAATTCATTTCAGCACATGCATATAATAGGAGTATTTATAAAATCCTAACATTGTGTGCCAATTGGATTTTGATTCATTTCAACACATGCAACCTAATTGAAGAATATAATGCTTTCCTCACTTTGCCATGCACTAGGATTACTAACATTATGTGCCAATTAGATTTTGATTCATTTCAGCACATGCATATAATAGGAGTATTTATAAAATCCTAACATTGTGTGCCAATTGGATTTTTATTCATTTCAAAACATGCATATAATAAGAGTATTTGTAGAAGGTTGAATGGAAGCAATGAAGAGAAAGATAATGAATCAGCACATGCATATAATAGGAGTGTTTATAAAAGTTTGAATGGAAGCCATGAAGAGAAAGAAAATGCTTTGTTAGCTTTACTCGGTACCAAGACCACCAACGTTTTATGGTACCTAGATTATAATTCTTTTCAACATATGGCATGCAAAAGGAGTCTTTTAAATGGTTGAATGAGAATATTAAAGAGAAAGGTAATACTTTCTTATCTTTACTAGGTATTGAGACCATTAATTTTTTGCAGTACTTAGATTTTGATTGATTTCATCCCATGGCATAAAATATATCTTTAATCTTACTGCTCTACCAATAGTTGAGACTCAAGCTAGAGATGTTTCAGCTTATATTCTCACTAATGCAATTTCCATTACCGATAGACAAATATTTTCATCGGCTGATCTATTCAATGCCGGGATCCAACTTGCTATTAATGTGGGTATTTCCATCTCTAGAGTAGGATCTGTGGCTTAGATAAAAGCTATGAAAAAGATAGCTGGAAGTTGAAATTAGAGTTGGTTCAATTTGGAGAGTTGGAAGCTTTTGCACAATTTGCTTCGATCCTGATAAAGCTACTCAAGATCAATTGGCGAAGTGTCAACGATTACGTGAAGTTGCTCAAACAACCTCAGTCGGCTCCTTGAAAGTGAAGAACAAATGGCTACTATTTATACCGGAACAAATGGATACTAGAATATTAGAAATAGCATAGGTGAGAAAATTTCTTGTTTTGTTACACGAGTATTTGATAAAGGATAAGCCTCAATTCGGAGAAATTATATGTTCTACTAGTACATTTACAGAAGAAGTGAAAGCCCTTCTTGAAGAGGCTCTTAACAAACATACTGAACTTTTTTTACTTGAACAAAAGTGAATATTTGATCATTTGGTGGGATAATTCAGAACAAGAAAAAGAAATGAAGAATTTATTCCAATACATTGCACAACAATTTTAGAACAATTGAAGAGTATT